>PVIH01011250.1:0-48360 GCA_004025045.1 Sigmodon hispidus | reverse complement strand
CCACAATCCTTGAGCAATTAGATAACAAAGAGGAATTTAAGAGAGACAACCATGGACCCTCCTGAGAAGGTGAAATAGAAAAGATTGGGACCACAAAAGGGAGGGCACAAAGGGAGGTGGGAAGAGAATGTGAAGGAATGGATGGTTGAGCTGGGGAAGTAATAGAGAATGAGAACAATAAAATAGATATCTGGATATAGGGAGCCAGTGTAGGGTAAGGGAGAAACCTGGTACAAGGGAAATACCCAATAACTCACAAAGATGGTACTGGCTAAGATTTCAAGCAATAGTGCAAAGTATGTCTAAACTGGCCTTCCTCTATAATCAAATTGATGACCACTCTAATTGTCATTATGGAACCTTAATCAAGCAATTCATGGAAGCAAATGCAGAGATCCATAGCTAAGCACTAAGTGGAGCTCGGAGTTCAGCTGAAGAGAAGGAGAGATTATATGAGCAAAGGCATCAAGATCATGAGGAGGAGACCCACAGCTGACTTGAGCTATTGGAGGCACAAAAACCTTGAAAAGACAACTGGGGAACCTACATGAGACTAAACCAAGCCCTCTGAATGTGGATGACAGTAGAATAGCATGGACAATTTGTGGGACCACTGGCAGGTGAACCAGAATTTACTCCTAGTGCATGAACTAGCTTCTTGGAGCCCATTTGTTTTCTAAGGAAGAACATCTTGCTAAATCTTGTTACCAGAGGGAGGAGCTTGGATATGGCAGACTGCATTGGAAGTGATTATCCTCTCTGAGGGGTAGATGGAGTAATGGGGGGGAAAAGCTAAGGTAAGAATGGGAGGAAGGGAGGGAGAGGGTACAGTGGTGGTTACGTTAAAACATTTTAATTAAAAAAGTGGCAAAGGAAAAAAATAAAACTTTGCTAGAGAATATTGGAACTAATAAAATGAATTTCATAAACAAGTAAATTATGAAATTTTCCACTAATATTAAGCAATTATATTACATATAATATACATATATATTAGTATCCCAAAAGAAGAGAAATTTAAACTTTCATCTTTATCCTATAAAATAAAAAGTAAAAGCTATAAAAAAGTTTCTAATTATAGAAGTTCTAAAGTTTAAAAGAATGTTAGAAATTGGAGAAGAGAGAGTGACTGGAAGGGGCCAGGGAGGGAGCTTGAACAAGGATGTACACAGATAAAAAATATGACCTTATTCATAATAGAAAAAGAAAAAAAGAAATATTATACCAATTTATAGGTTTATTTTGATATTTTGTGGAGGTTTTCTTGGAAGAACATCAGAACTATTTTCAATTACTGACTCAGCATAAAAATGTATCACATCTATTTAATTCTTACACTTCTAATGTCACACTAAAAGATTACAAAACACAAGTGGTCAGAAAAACAAGAGTATTTTATTTCTAATGTCAGAATTCTATATACAGTTAAGAGAGTATATGATTATAAATTTTATTTAAAAAATTAGTCTCTTTTCTTTGTTACTAGTTAATACTAGGAAACAGAAATATGCTGATTAGCAACCAAGTAACAAACATGACATCTATATTTTGATATTGTTTTAGTTGGCATTCAATAGAAGCAGAGAACCAACAGGGTAGATTTATTAAATGACATCACAACATATTAAGCACAGATAAAACACATCCAAGAAACTGAATGCCCAGAGTTACCTGGTCCTTGAGACTGGCTGCCTTAACAATATGAAGAGGACCAGAATGGCTATCTCTCCTTGACAGGACTAAGAGGGGAGGATCCTAGACACATCATCCACACAGCCTTCTGTGGTAGTTTGAGTAAAAATGGCCCCCATTTGCTCAGACATTTTAATGCTTTGTTATTAGGAAGTGGTACTACTTGCAAAAGATTTGAAGGATTAAGAAGTCTGGCTTTAGAGTTTATTCCTGGTGCATGAACAGATTTCTCAGAGCCCATTTCCTACATAAAAACATTTTACTCAGACTTGATACTGGGAGGAGGAACTAAGACCTACCTCAAATGAATAGGCAAGACTAAACTGACTCACTTTGGGATTCCTCACCTTTACTTGGAAATGGGAGGATAGGGTGGGAGGACACTGAGGGAGGACAGAGAGGAGAGCACTGAAGGGTATGATAAAAAACTTTTTAAATAAAAAAAAAAACTAAAAAAAGAATAGTAGAAAAACTAATAATATAATTCTATGATGTACACATATTGTCTTACTGTTTCTTTTATGTTATCTAAACATAGATTTTGTTTTGTTTAGCAAGAGGCTAGAGAATATATTATATTATCATTTGAATTCCTTACTCAGTAAGTAAATGGCAGTGTAATAGAACCAAGGACTTATATGTGCATATATTTTGTAATAGTGCATATTTTACATAGTGGAAACAAAGTAGAAATTTATATTTAAAACTGTGAAATCTCTTTTGGAATTTAAAAAGTCAGTTATCTGAAATAGTCCCTATTTTAATGTGGGTTTCCCAAATGATAACAAGAAATGTTGTTTGTGTGTGCATGTGGAAATAATATTGAGAAATGCAAAATATGAAACAGGTACCCCCAATTTTATATTTGCAAATATAATTATTTCATTGAGGACTAAGAGACATAGTTTATAATTGCATGCTCTAAATATATGAATTAGTCTATTTGTATTTCAGTAGTAATGTGAGTTTTTTCTCACTTGTCATTATATTACTTTGAGGAATAAGAATATGTATTTTGTAAAGATTATATAAAAATTGTTTAATAGATGATTTTATGCTCACTGTATATTTTCATTTAGAATAAATTAAACAATGAAAAATTTTTTAAAAAGTCTGGCTTTGTTGAAACAAGTGTAGTCTACAGCAAACTGTGAATTTCCTCATTCTCTTCCTCCCACTTCCCCTCCCTGGCTGTGGATTAGGATGTAGAACTCTCATATAATTTGTACCATCAAGCCTGCTTGTCTTCTCCCATGTTCCCTATCCTGATGATAATGGACTAACATCAACTCTGAAATCATAAGCAAGTTCCAATTAATTGCTTTATTTTATAAGTTGCTGTGGTAATGATGTCTCTTCATAGAAATAGAACAGTGAATAAGATACCTTATTATACCCAATCTGGAGTCATGAGCCCACAAAATTTTTGGACAGTTGCTGGTCTTTGTTCCAGGATCAAAGCTTGGAAACTCTAGTTCTCTTATCAGTGAAGGAATCAGTGGTAGTAGCAACAGAGAAAACCAGTTAGGTGACTACAGGTGAAATGACATGATAGATTTCCTTCTGAAATACCCTATTTGGGCTACTACCTGCAGGTAGCATTCACAGTCTATGTGGGCCTTGTGACATCAGCTAAGACATTCTGGATGATTCTTCAGGTTCTCTATGGAAATGATTCTAAATATGGTACATAATATTAAAGCAGACATATAGTATCTGACATATAGAACCATACATATGGAATCTGACTTTCATAACACCACAATTCTTTGTTAGTAAAATATATTCATATGTTTAACAACCATTTATATTTACTTTATAGCATGCAAAGGCTTAAAAGCTAATAATACAAAGATAGATGCCAGTGTGCTATGAAATATTCCTTCTGTATACTCTGTGATTCTATGTAGCTATGATTGGTTTAATAAACAAGCTGACTAGCCAATAGCTGAACAGGATAAAATTGGTGAGAAAGACAAACTGAGAATGATGGGATGAGGAAGGATGGAGTCAAAGAGATTCTAGCCAGTCACCAAGGAAGCAGGACATGTAGAAAATAAGGTAACAAGCCATGAGCCACATAAAGAATATAGATTAATTTAAATGTAAGACCTAGTTAGTAACAAGGCTGAGCTATTGAACAAGCATTTATAATTCATATTAAATCTCAGAGTCAATTATGGGAAGCATTTGCTGGTTATTTGAGAGCAGGTTACCTGCACAAGAAAATTCTGCCTACAGTAATATGTTCTACATTTAAACTTATTTAACTTAATATGTGTTGTAGGTGACCCAAAGCACCTACAATTTAAGTCCACTATACAATCATTAGTTTCCCATTGATGATACATATTTACGGATATAGCATATACATGCACAAATTTAACAAATATCAATAGTGGAAGACTTAATGTTGTGTGATATATTGGTCAGCATCTTAAACTAAAAGAAACATCCACAAATAATCAAGTTATATTCAGTGAAGTTTAATATTAACTGTCTATTTTATAGGTAATGAAACATGGTCTGAATGTACAGTGACATTGACTCATCTGTTAGCCAGAAAGCAATACAAGACAAAGCAGGGTCTATATAATCTAATTTAAGGTTATATTCACAATGACATAAAGTCCTCTATGTCCCACTTCTCAAAGTTTTGGTCACCTCTCAGTGATTCTATGTTGGAAATTAAACCTTTAACACTTGGACTTTGGGGTGACACTTAATATACAAAGAGTAGCATATTGGATTTGCAAACAATGCTATGTGGAAAAGAGATTTTTCTCAGAGATTAGTTTGGGGTGTCTGAATCTAGACCTGGATAACAATCAATGCCAAGTTATATACTTAGGGGCAAAAATACACATCAAGTACTGTCCTGTGGACTACATTTTAAGAGACTAAGCTAGAGAATAGGAGCAAAGTATAGCAACAAAGTCTGGGAGATGAAGATTAGTGTTAAAATGTGTAATATAACCTACAGTTTATGATTAACAAAAGGCTTATATATTATTCTTGGGACAAGATGCCAAAGCAGCTTTAATGCTGGTGACGAGATGTTTTGTTTGAATTTTATGTTGATAACTGAAGTAGCCATATAACAATGCAAATATAAATAGGTGTACAGGCTGTTTCAAGGCAGGCAGGAGGCAGCTTTACAAAATTTTAAGTGACTTGAAGGTCAGAAATAGAGACAGAAGATATATATTAAATAAGATTAAATAAGAATATTTATTTTTATTTAATAAAATAGAGATGGAAGATACATATGAAATAAGATTAAATAAGAATACTTAACTATTTTTTTCTAATCCATATAGGATTTTCTTCCTTTTAATATATTTGTGAGATCAGGAGTTGAATTTCTCAAAGTATCATTCAAAAACATGTGTTCATTTGCATTTTACTTAAAGTTTAGCAATCTGTTTTAAGATAAAATATTTGATTACATAGTTTGGCCTCTTGTTGGACTAGAATGGAGGTTTTTTTATGAACCATATTGGGGACCTCAGTGCAAACATTTTAACTCTACACAGCTTTGTGATCTTTCTAGTATCAACTGCTGTCTCTGAGTCACTGAACTGAAGACACTGAATCATTAATAAATTTAGTGGTTTTAGGAGTCAAAAATTCTAAATATTTATGAAACTTTAAAAACAACATGCCAATTCTGGTTCCAATAATATCTTATTTGATGTTTCCAAACCTTAATAGTTTTGATTAATTTCATATAGGTTTAGAAGTATAATAAATTATGTACATGTGTGCATATATGTATATTTCTGATGACAATCTTTCTTACTTCATGAGATAAAGTATGAGAAAAGATTCTTACTCTTCAAATAATGCTACCGAATATATTTTTAAAAGTCAGTCCCTTGATTATATAATCACTTCATTTTTCTATATCATAAGAAGCCACAGAAGTCCATACCTAATATTTTCAAAAATCTTCAGGAAGAGTTAACAGTTTTTCCTTATTTTATCACAAGACTTCCAATTTTATTTAATTATATTTTGCACAATTAGATTTTTGATACCTGAAACTGAAACAAATGGAATTTCAGGTTTTTTTTTTTTTTTTTTTTTTTTTTTTTTTTTTTTTTTTTTTTTTTTTTTTTTTTTTTTTTTTTTTTTTTTTTTTTTTTTTTTTTAAATGTGGAAGGGAATTTCAGGTTTTTAAAACAATTGGTTATATAGCATTATTTAAGAATTTGATTTTGCATATGTATGTATGTATGCATGTATATCTGTTTGTACATCGTGGTACACATATATGAATATAAAAGCCATAGGACAAACTTAAGTGTTATTCCTCAGCCATTAGTCTTTATTTTGGGATGTATGATCTCTTCATTATCCCAGAGTTTATCAATTAGGCCAGGTTTACTGGCCAGCAAGCCCCAGGGATCCAATGTCTTTACCATCACAATGCTTGGACTAGAACCATATAGTGCCACCTCTGGCTTTTATACTGGGTTCTGGGTATGAAAATAAGATCATCGTGTTGACAAGGGAAATACTTTATTAACTGAGTTACTGCTTCAGGCAAAAAAGGATTGCTTTTTATTAAAATAACATATATTTAGTATATATGTATATATGTATACTTATATGTGTGTGTACTATATATGGAATGTGAATATTTAAAATTACTCTAATAATTGTCTACTCAAAGTAAGCAAAGGGAATTTTTCCATGAAGTAAAATTGTCAGTTGTCATCCTTGACATAACTTTGATCATGTTAGATAAACAGTATGTGTGTTTTATGATTACTTCAAACACTTGAAATTTAAGTATTATTTGAGTACAAAGGTACATTAAGTTTTGATTCTCACACTGAGTCAGTAGTGTTGTACTTGGAGACTAGTTAATATGAATCTATCTTTCATTGTGGAATACATAGAACAAATACAGTGAAACTTAAAATGTTCTCAAAGCATAATTTCTACAAATACTAGAAATTTATTATACTGGTTTTATGAGTTGTAGCGATAGTTTATGTTACAATTTTATTTTCACCTATGGTTAATCTCCACTTAAACACATATTATTTCTTCTTAAATTGCTTGTTGGCACCATGGCAAGCATGCACAAAATGTCAAACAGAAACTGAGCAAATTAAAGACAAGAATTCTGCATACTATTCCAAACTTTTATATCTCAGAAATGTTCCTCTTATTCAACTGACAGAGGAAAAAATGAGGTCTGAGAAGGGTGACTTGCCAGGCTTTATTAAGTTGAAGTATGCAGGGCACCTCACTACCATTCAGATATGCACGTTTCCTTAGCCCACTCCATTGGCATGATTCCATTTTTATGTCCTAAACACTACAGGCAGAATGAATGCATGACTGCTGTATCAGGCAGCCTGCACAAAATACTTGACTTCAGCAAATCTTTGACAAGCACCATTCATTAATCTTTGTTTCATAATTCTCCCCACTATGCACACCCGGCCTTTCTCTCCCTATCTGCAAGTAAATTGGTTTTTAAGAAAATGAAGAGGTCAGCAGAAGATGTTGGAACACACATTTTTCTGCTAAAACCAATCACTAGACCTGGGTAGCAATGTCAATGGTTAAATTTGGTAGAATTTGTCCATATTTCAACTGAATCATCAATTTATATTAGTCATGATGTTATTTGGATGCCCATGGAGCAAACTAACTTACAAAGAATACAGGAAAACTTCAGTCTATAGACATTTACAGCCTTAAAGTTTAATTAAATGACATATTAATTTTTAACAATGATAGAACATTAAAATCCATTGTTTTTATGTCCAAAACTAACATTAAAGTTTTTGTTCTTAAATCAGTGCTTTTAGTAAATTAAACAAAGTCAAAAATTGAAATAAATTTAGAGATTTGGAAATTATATGATGAGTATACATACATACATGCACATGAATATATATGTAGATTCAGCATCTATAACTTCCAATGAAATAAATTTTAGTGTTGTCATCTTTGAAGGAAATAGTCACCTAATTATTCAGTGATATGGATTAGAATTGAAGAGGAATTTTACATAGTCTATAAGGTAAAGGATAAAATATGGAGTTTCAGAAATGTTAAGGCTGTGTATACTGAGGATACAACAGACATCATGAAAAGTACAAAGGTCCTGTAACTTTGATTGGAGAAGTGCTTATGGGAAAAATAAGCTGGAGTTTTTGCATTTTCAAAGCTGTGCGTTTATGGCTATTGCTCTTAAAGAAATTTGATTGGCTATGGAAATTTTTTTCTTTAATGTTTGTTTTGTATTTATTTATTTTTGCTGTATGTGTATGAATGTTTTCTGTGTGTGTGTATGCATGTGCATCATTTGCATACCTGGCACATTCAAATGTCAGAACAGAATACCAGATCTTTTGAAAGTGGAGTTATGGGTGGTTGTAAACCATGTGTATGCTGAGAACTGAACCTAGGTTCTCAACAAGAGCAACAAATGCCCTTAGCCACTATGACATCTCTCCAGCTCTTTGACTTCCTTGTTTTAAAATACTTTTATATGCATGCTGGCTATTCTAGAGTTATTTAAAATGAGGAAACAAAAAAAATGAGCAAATACCTCATAAGATCCAGCTGTAAGGCACTTTTTTAAAAACTGTTTTTTGATAGGGGAGGGTATGTCTTATTGTGGATGATGCACAACCTGGGCTTGTGGTCCTAGTTCTATAAGAAAGCAGGTTAAACAAGCCAGCAAGCAACATTTCTCCATAGACTGCACATCAGCTCCTGCCTCCAAGTTCCTGACCTATTTTTGTTCCTGTTCTAGCTTCCTTCAATGATGGACTAAAATTTAGAAGTATAAGCCCAATAAACACTTTCTTCTCCAATTTGCTTTTTTGATCATAGTGTTTCATCACAGCAATAGGAACCCTAACTAAGTCAATTTTTAATGACAATTATAATTATATCATTTTCTGGCGTCCTATTGCTTCTACCAAATTCTCCCATGTACACCAATTTCTCTGATTCAAAATCATGGTTTCTTTTTTATTGTTGGGGTGTGTGTGTATGTGTGTGTGTGTGTGTGTGTGTGTGTGTGTGTGTGTTTCTCCAGCTCTCATAATTTGCTAGTACTAATGTTCTTCATCTGGTTTGAGGTCTTCTAAGTTTTTCTCCTCCCATGCTAGCAAGTGTATAGATGTGGTCCTTTAAAATTGTATCCCCCAGTCCCAGCCTGACACATGTTCAACACAAGTCCTTCACCTAAGCCTCAGGGACCATCAGAATAGCAGGTGAAAAGATTATAAGAGCCAGGACAGTTTGCTGTGAGATTTCTGTATCCTAGACGTGTCAGAAGCTACATTCATAAAATCTCATCAGCATGAACATTAGTTTTTATTTTCTTCTTTTTTTAATGAGATTAAAATTCTAATGTCATTCTTAATTTCTCCTTTTTTAACTGATAATTTCTGCCAGTATACCTAAGAAATTAGTTTTTATTTTCTCAATAGCCTCTCTAGACTATACCTCATTATTCATAATACTGATAGAAATGTTTTTGTCTTTTTC
Organism: Sigmodon hispidus; assembly: GCA_004025045.1. Taxonomy (NCBI): domain Eukaryota; kingdom Metazoa; phylum Chordata; class Mammalia; order Rodentia; family Cricetidae; genus Sigmodon; species Sigmodon hispidus. Next base: position 39,141 of record PVIH01011250.1, on the reverse strand, counting down.
ACATAAAATTATTTTCAACATTTTATTAAGTTTTGAGTTGCAAATTTTAATTTTTAAAAACCAGTTATTCATCTAACTTACTTAAATTTTATTTAAGTATGCCTTGCCTAATTCCAATTATTTTGTTTAAGAATTTCCCATTGTTTTTTACATTTATCACTTTCACTTGTAAATGTTATTTCTTTGTCTTAGAATCATTTGTGCTCCTTGAATTGGTCCTTTTAAAGCTACCGTGAGATCTAAAATGTTTTGCTATCACGTTTATATTTTTCAGCAATTTTTGTGTGTAAAATTATCTTGTTATAAACATTTCTTACAAGTTACTGATGATATTCACTGTGTTTTTCATTTAGTTGTACGTTTGATCTACATAATGTACATTTTAGTCACTCCAATTTAATTATAAAAGACATTTCTGGTATGATTTTTTAGGGCACCACAATATTTTTATCAGTTTTTTGTGGATATATTTATACTGATTAAAATAAATCTTGGACAGGAAGAATGATATAACTAGATAAACTGTTTGCCTCACAGGTCTAAACATGTGAGTTTGATCTCAGGACTCATCTATTAGTTGAGGAAAATAAATAACCCTACAAACTGTACTAAGTATGATTTCATACTTGTACTCACCTCACATATATGAAATACACAAATACACATACACAAATTCAATAATAATGAATTAAACACAATTTAAAATAATTTACCCTATGTGATGTTTGTAGGCCTGGTATTAATTGAGATTTTTCTCAAGACATGTGTGTGCATATGTTCAGATACACACAGGTACAAAATAAATAGATACTTAAATTAATGGATCTCAGGAAAAAAGTGAGCAAGGGAAAAATGAGGGGAAGAAAGAAAGAGAAAAGAGGAGAGAGGGCAATAGAGAGATACAGAGACAGAGAAATATTTACTATGGCCAACTGACCCACAATTTAAGATGGAGACCTAGGAAGTTCAATGGTATCATCAAACTCAAATCCCACTATCAGAACTGGAATTTTCAGGTAAATGCAAAGTCCAGTTTGAAAGTCAAAGGTGATGACGTGTGTAATATTCTAGCTTAAGTAGGCCAGCAAGAAGCAGATTTTAAAACATATTTCCTGCATTGTCCTCCACGAGAAAACACTTCATTCACTCGGTCTATATGTTTACACCTGCATTTGCAGATAGATTTTTCTTTGAAATAAAAAGAAATATTCTAATTGTCATTTTAATCTTAATCTTAATTTCAACACAATTTTCCAATTCGTTAAATTTTTGAATTTTTTTCTGAAGAAAAATCACATTAAAATTGTATTTAATATTACTAAAATGGATTTAACAAATAGAACTATACCATTTGTTGGAAAAATAAATCTATTCAACTCATCAAAAGACTACATTTTATAAAGGAAATACAAATTCACAAAATATATGTGATGAATTTGCAGTGTCAGCCATGAGTCTTTTGTTACATAGCAATAGCAGAGAAAAATTATTCAAGTTCCTCTATTGTGTCTGGACTTCCCAGGGTGTAATACTATTTCTTCCATTTTGTCTTTGGACTCCAGTGTATCTTTTATGTTAATTTATCATGTTTAATAGGTGAGAGGTTTGTGTTTTACCTTGGAAAAGAAATGATAAAAATTTGCATTGTACAATACCCATGAGATGGTGAAGGAATTTTCTTTGGTCATTTTTCTACTACAGAGTTCTGGAATACATTTCCAATGGTACTCTTCATAGAAACACTGCTTTAGTTGGCACCATCTTCTATGCTGCATAGGAATCTGGGAAACTATTACTGCTGAATGTCTTTAATCATTAAGACTACATCAGTATAAAACCAATCCTAGCACAGTGATATGACACATTTAAAACAGAGGGAAAATAGAATGAGATTTAGTAACTTGACATTGTCTCAAATACCACCAATTTAAGTGTTTTAATATTTTCTTAGAAATATTAGAAAAATATATGCCACTTGGTATTTTCACAATACTTATAATGAGTTTTAAATTGTCTCTGGCTTGTAATTGTGTGGCAAATTGATTATTAGGGATTTCATTCCTTAAAGTACAACTTTTATTTTTCACATGCTTTTAGTATATAGTGTAATTTTTAGAGATTTTTACTTAGATTTCTATGTCCTGAATAAAAGTCTAAAACAATCCATGCCAAGTCATGACTTTGGCCTTCTGAAAGCTTACATATAATTGCTATTCACTTTATAAATCTCAATTAATATAGTCATATGTAAAATGCCTCCTAAAGCATAGTACTCCAAAATCAACACCTTCAGACATTCTAATAGGCTGGTATTTTTTTGTGTGAGTGTGTTTGTGTGTATGTGGTATGTGTGGTGGGGGGGTACATGGTGTGTGTATGTGTAGTGTGTATATGTGTGTATAGTGTGTGTTTATAAGTGGTATGTGTATTTAAATGTCAGAATACACAAAAATAATAATGTATCGTAATTGTTGATATTCCAAATTTGGTCTCAGGTATGTGATTAAATGTATTGTGAGAAAAGATATTTAGTAGCTAAATGATAAGAAATGTCAACCCTAAGTTGATATTATATTAAACTATTGTGTCTGTGCAGTCTCATTTTAACCATTTTGAAATTCTCTAAATTAAGTTTGTGTCCTAGAGAAATTTAAATTAAATAAGATACTTTCCTAGAATGTTCTTAAGTGAGAAAAAGATAAATAATACAATGTTATCAAAGTATAAAATAACATGTAATGTAGAAATTATACATCATTTGAATTTAAACAATTCATTAATTTCCCTAATCTATAGTTAGGAACATATTCATTCATTGTTTTGGACTAGTGACATTCCTTATTAGGTAATGGTGCTCAAAACTAAATGTGAGGACAATTAGTTTGATCTTTAGTCCAACATAGTGAAAAAAAAAGACTCCTGAAGGTTACATTCTGACTTTTACACATGTGCCATGACCAACTTTTGCCCATATTCATACCCATACCCACTGACACACAAATAAATGTCGTCTTTAAAGTAGTCAGTTGGGTGGATACTGTGTTGTTCTAGCACACTTATGAATAAAATTATCAAGATAACTTTGTACTCAAATTAAAAAAATATTGATTCAACAAATTCAGTAATTAGAAAAAGGTATAACCACTATGATATTTAGTGAAATCTTATGTAATAAAAATTGTGAGCATTTTCTAAGTAAATATGTTAGTTTTTTAAAATAATATTTTATATAACAGATTAAGAGAGTCATATCTACCTGAATATAGAAAGTTTGTTTTACTTGTTTGGAAACAGGCTCCATTAGCTCTTGTCGAGGACTGGATTCTGGTCTCAGCACCAATGTGGTGGCTCAAGATCACCTGTAACTCTAGTCCCAGGGGATCAGATGCACACACACACACACACACACACACACACACACACAAAATAGATGAATAAGTATATTTTTAAAAAAGAAAGCTTATTTTTTTCAGATAACTGAGGTAAAAGGGGGAAAAGAACCATGAATGCACTGACGTGGGAATTCTCTCTCCCCTTTAAATGTTAGCATCACATCAGCATGGGTCCTAAATGGATCTCCTAGAGGAATTGCCTAGACAAAGACAACAACAGTAAAGAGGGTTTAAAGAGATGGCTTCATTTTTCTTTGGAGTACATTGGTTGAACCTGAACTTGACAGACCATAAAATTTTATAGAACCTTTTGCCTTTCCAGATATTAAGTGGCTGATAAAAGGCAAAGGTTAATAAACTCCCCTTGTTCATTTTATGCTATGGATAATTATTGTATTCTCACTTGTTAACCTGCTAATGTTTTTTCCTTAAACATATTTCTTAAATCTGTCTTATTCTCTGTATTACCACCACTATAATGCAGACTATTAGTAATTTTTAAAATCGATTAATAGCCCCATTGCCAGCAGGCTCATTATCTTGCTTCATAAAAGTACAAAGTATTGTGTATCTTAAAACAAGAATGTAGATGAAATTACTTGTTCCCACAGGCAGTGCAGAATCCAAGGTCTCCATTCTGAAGCATACTGTATAGATTACATGTCCAATTAAAATGTCCATTGAGGGAATAATAGATGATATATGGACAAAAAGAATAAGAAAAGACAATTTATCTACCCCAGTTTCTGCCTATCTTTTTAGTTTATGTCTTACCTCCTACCTGAAGTGATTATGAGATATTCTAGAGAGACACTTGAATCATTGCAGCTCAGGATCATGAATTCAGATAATCTCAATACCATGTTGCTATGTGGAAACAATTTCATGCAACAATTTTTATAGAAACAACAAAAGTCAATCATAAATAAATACAGTTTTGAAAATCACTGGGGGAAGCAACAGGGTGTGACATTATAGCAAAGTAGGGACCTATTTGCTGTAAGCTTTAGAACTATTCTTAGCCTTGGTGTTACTGATTAAAATGGATTTCTTTTAGTCTTGTTGTGTAGCTTACAGTTTACAGTGCTGACCTACCATACTAAATGGCCTGCTTAGATTCCCAAGCATGTTCCATAATATGGCAGCACTCAGGGCTGTCATTCCAGAAGGAGTTTTTATATCATTCATGTCTTATTTTCTCTATCTCATACCTGCCAAATACATGGATCTTCTCCTAAGAGATAACAACAGTCTACTTTTGGTTTGTTAGTTGGCATTTAGAATCCCTTCCCCAATGAGGCTTCCATGATCTCTTAACTTTGTTAAAAGCATTGTAAACATTTTGAGCCTCCTCTTATATTGTTTCTTATGTACTGTTTCTTCATATCTGTCTTTGAGATGAATTCTCTTGTATTCTATTTATTTATTTTTCTATTTATATTTAAAGAAAGAGTAATTGTCTTGAGGATAAAGAGTATATTGCAAATAAATATTTTCTTCTTGCTGTAAAAAAGCTATTTTTCTACATATTCAATTTTTTACCATTTATTATTTATTTGTTTGTTTATTTAATCATTTATTTTTCTAGGATATAAATGAGTGAGTTGCCATGGAAGTGCTGGGAATTGAACTTTGGTCCTCTGGAAGAGAATCCAGTGAGGTTAAAAACTGAGCCATTTAAAAAGAGCCCAAGTTAGAGATCTCTGTCTGGTCCCTACCTGGGAAACTTAGAAAATTCCTCAGAAAAGGAGGAGGAAGAATTGTAGGAGCCAGAAAAATCAAAGACAGGAAAAGAAGGACTAAAGCACAAACCACAGGATCAACTAAGCAGGGCTCCTTGTGACTCACAAAGACTGAAGTGACAATGGTGGAATCTGCATGGATCTGCACTAGGTCCTCTGAGTGTGCATCCCCCCCCCCACACACACACAGTGGTTATGTTCTGTGGGACTCCTAAGAGTGAGAGTTGGGGTATCTCAGACCCTTTCATCTGCTCTTGGGTCTCTTTTCCTCCTTTTGGTTTGCCTTGGGCAACCTTGAAATGAGGGTTTCTTCCTTGTCTTACTGTAACTTGTAATGCTATGCCTTGTTGCTATCCCTGAGAGGCTTGCTCTTTTCTAAAGGGAAATGGGGGAAAGAAAGGAGATGGAAGCATGAAGGGAGGAGAAACGGCAGTTGAAATGTATTGTATGAGAGAAAACAATGAAACAAAACTAAAATATAAGTGAATATGTAACTAGTATTTTAAAAACACTACATTTTACTAACTAATAAATAGAGTATGATTCAAAGAAATACATTTGTCTTAACATTTTTCATAGTTACATGTATGAACATAGTTTCCTGAAAATTTAAACATATGCAGCTGAAATTTTTCATTTGGGACACATTCATAATATTTTTCTGTTTGCTTCTATTTAAAATTCTTCTAAAATTTAAGAATCCATTTTAAGAAAAAATAATTCTGGCAATGTAGAGTTGTTTTTTGTTAGTATGTTAAGTTACTCATGTTTCTACATTGGACTGGAATTTTTAAATTGATTTTTGGGCATATTTTGTTACAAACATTTACATAGATTTTGTGATGGATTTACACATAGTAATATTTCTTAATATGTTTTCTTTGGGGTCAAATTTCACACATGCAGATTGGATGCAGTTTGGTATTGAGATAAACAAAATTGATGGTTTATTGCATATTTTATAGATGGAGTAACACAATATAAGCAAACAAGTTAAATACACAAATTATTCAGACAGTTAAATACCCTGAAAGACAATCAGAATGAGTCAGGTTTTGTTTGGGGGGCTCCATTAGCTGAGTGGTTAGCAGAGTTCTTTCATACCAGGGGATTTGTGTAAAAGCATGATGGCACGATAATCAGGAGAAGTTGGAAAGACACCGCGTATAGCAGCAAAGCCAGGGACTGAAGTCCTTCTTGAGAATAACACTGTGTGGCAGAGAAAAAAGTGAGATATAATTTTGAGACTATAAAATAGAATGAAGTGGTGATTCAGAGAAAGAGATGGAATGAAAAGCTAAGATTGTGTTGCTGTATATGCTACCCAGGGGTTTTCATCAGGAGAGTGATAAAACAGCAAAAATAAAACAAACAAATAAAAAAAGCCCAAATATTCCAGATAAGTCACTATTGGCTTAAATGTACAATCCAGGATGTACAATCAGAATGAAAGGACTACCCTGCTTATCTCCCTGGGAAATTATGTAAGTTTTAATGTTAGTTACGAAGATTAGAAACATTTTAGAAGAAAACTTCTGCAGAAGATAGAGATCAACAGTTGAGTAGAATTGTCTTGAGTTCAAAAAGACTTTTATTAAAAATTCAAGTGACTTTATCTTCAAAGAGCTATGTCAACAGATCAATTATGAGAACCTTAGGATAGCATAATACATGTTAAATTATTAATATGTACTGTGACTTAACGTGTTACCTTTCTCAAGTAATATATTTGCATTTTAATGAGATTTTTACTAAACATTTTGACCCAGATAAATTGCTTCAGGATTCACCACACCAGACATATGACAAATTATGAAGCTTAAACACTATGTTAGATAATCATTACTCAAAAATATATTCACCAACACACTAAAGCACAGGTCTTCTTGCTGTTCATAGCTACCATATCCCTCATTTGCTTCCTGCAGCTTATTGGTTCTACACTCACATTTCCATTAAGTAGACTAGAAAAAGAGGAAGCCACCATCCACTCACAGATTTTTCTAATTGATTTTTTTAAAATTTAACATGAATTCAATAGTCAACGCCACTTATTTTCATTCCGTAAAATTAACAAACTTCATATTAAGATATTAAAAAATTTTATAGTTAGGCTATTATAGTAGTTAGGCTATCATCAAAATTTTAAAGAGTATTTGAAGTATCAACAAATAGAAGTTTACAGATAAAGCACAACTATATATTATGCTACTATAAATAGATACATATATATGTGTATCAGACTTTTAATTCCAAATAGCTTCCAAATAGTTTTGTTTTTTAACTATCCGTTTCAAAATTCAAAGTAATTTTATAAAATAACAACAGTATCAGAACATATATTCAACACTGGGGGAGATCTGGGTCTTGCTCCTTAAAAAGGTTACAACCTAAGAGAGGATAGAATAGGGGAATCAGTGAGGCAAGGAGGGGAAAAGCTGAAGGGTTGTAGGTTTCTTCCTTTTCTCAATCATGTGAGCTCATGCCTAACATCATTTGAAATATGTGCATGTCAAAGGCTCATAGTATGCTTTAGTTTCCTTTGATTCAATTATGAGTATGAAAAATTTGCCTATACTATATATTGTCTATACTTCTCATAAGGTAAATACTTTTTCTTGTTTTATATTTCTAATTCATTAAATGCTGTACAATAACTATTTTATTGCATCTGAAATACTTTCTAATAATACTCTCACATTATGGTACTTGAAATAACTTTTTAAGGACAACTTTAAAAAGACATGTACAAAAGTTACACAATAAGCTTTAATTATATTGAATCAAAATAGTGAAGAAACATCATTATAGTTTCTGTTTAGAGTTTAGAAGCACAAGCTTTATGGGTGACAGCTGCGTCAGTTGGACAGTTTGAAGTAACAATCTACCTTAAGTGGCTGGAAGCAAAAATAAAACAAAAACAATTCTCCCTGTCTCTTAAGAATGTAGGACATCTGGATAATTTTATATTCTGAAGAAAAAATTATTTCAGCTGAGCTTACTTAAACAAGTTGATTGGCTAACTGGCATTATGGATGAGAACTTGTCTACAGTGGTTATTTTGTTGGATTTGCTCATAGTTGGCTGAGTCTGAATCTGAAATCAGTTGTTCCAAAGATTCAAGATGAAATTTAAGAGAATTACTGTATAGGACTTATCTTAAATTCAAGAAAGTAAAGAATTAGATATATGTAAGAATTTAAAATATGACTTAAGAAAACAAAAAGATTAAGTCATTATTTACATTTTGTATGCATATGCAAGAAAATTGTGTGTTGGGACAATTTGATGGCTTCATGGTCTCAAAAATTGAATTGCTCTGAATTTTTCTTCAATTGTGTTTAAATAAACAAATACACAGTTCATTCCTGAATTATGTGGTAGAGTGTACAAAAGCTTTTAATTACATTAAGAAAGCTAACATCCAAAATGTTTAATTAGTCTCCATGCTTTGTAAGTGGGCCAATTGTATTATAAAGCTGATCTAATTTAGTTTATTTTCAATAAACTTTCTAAAAAGTAAGTTACAAATTTAAAAAGTTTGCCAACTTACATAATTTGGTATAGTTGTCATGATTTCACATCACAAAATGCTTTCCAGAACTAAAGATTTCATTTTTGAATCAGTGTGAGCAAGAAAGATCAGAGAGAGTCACTTAAACAGAAACTGTAACTATGGAAATGGTATAGTACCACAGCCAAAAAAAATCATAAACACGTTTTTTAAAAAAAGCATTCAAAACTTTATAATGCAAAAATTAACAAAATTAGCTATGGGATCAAAACATAAATAAATCACTGAAATAGTTTTTCACTGTCGCTAATTAGTTAGGCATAGCTTGTGTGTATAATTTTTAGTGTTCTCTTAAGTAAATAAATATGCTACCCTATGGTATATATGAAATTATATGTTGACATATATGGAATATTGTGTTAAATTAACATTTTCCTTAGATATATTGAACAGTATAAATAATATTTTCTAAATCTTTAAATATTTTGAAATATGTACTTTGCCTTTAAGACTATTAATGTGATAAAGCCAAATATCAATGTATATACATACATGATTTCCTGTTTGTTTCTCACATTTTGATAGATATATAGACATAAATTACTGTCATTATCTTTTTTTCCTTGACATCTCCATGTTACTTCTAAGTGTAGTTTCCCATCTCTCATGCAGTGTTCTAGATACATCTTCATTTCTAATGCAGTAGACCAGTGCTTATTTGTTTTTTATTTTACTTCTGTTGATTAATAGAGAGGTTTTTAAAATAAAAGTTCTTAATGTTACTTATATTTTTCATACAATATATTTTGTTTATATTATCTTCTCTCCCCCAACTCCTCCTAGGTCCTTCCTACCTCTCCAACTTCATGTGCTTTCTTTTTTTCTCTCTCAATTATCCAAACAAAATAAAAAAATCAAAATAGCCAAACAAACATAGGAAAAAAGACAAATATACCAAAAAAAATAAAAGCACATAAAAATTACAAAGTATACCTTAATGTTGGCTAGCTACTCTTTGCCATGGAGCCTATACTGGAATATGTGGTCAATATTTCTAATTTTAGTCTGTTTCATACAACTGATTTCCCTTTACCAACAGGTATCAATTGCAAATAGTTTCTTGGGTAATGGTGGAACTTTGGTCATCTTCCACTTGTCTTTTCTGGGATTTCATCTAATTGCAATTTGTGTACAATATTTCCATGTTGTCAAAGTCTTTGTGATTCTAAATGTGGATCAGCTGTGTTGTGTCTGAAAGACCATATCTCTTTGGAATCATCTACTATCTCTCGCTCTTTCCATATTTTTGCCTTGTTTTCCTCTGAGATCATCGAGCTTTGAGGGGAAGGATTCTATACATATTTTACAAAAAGATGAAAATAGATCTACTGCAAGTTTCACCTATACCAACTTTGAGTATATACTCAGAGGTCAAATATGATGGCACATTTCTTTAATCCCAGAACTCAGGATGAACCAGCAGGAAAATCTCCCTAAGAGTGAAGCTATTCTTGTCTAAATAGTGATTGCTCTATTCTTAATAGCTAGGCACTGCAAATACCCTGAATGTCTACTGTCTCATGAGTGGTTGGTTAATAAGTGTGTTACATTTACACAATAAAAAATTATTCAGCTGTTAAAAATAAAATATGCTTTTTCAGATAAATTGGTGGATCAAGAAATAATTATCTTATTGGGTAATTCTAATCCAGAAAGAAAAAGTTTCTATTTTCTTTTATATGTGGATGCTAGATTTAAAGATTTAGACAATGTGTTTCAATTAGAATAACCATAGAGGTTAGGTAGTTAGTAAGTAGTCAGGAAGAAGAAGATTGTCCAAGGAAGGCATAATAGAATAGAGTGTCATACAGAGATAATTGTGTAATGCTAATATCATGATTAAATGGAAAGGGTGATAGGAGAGCAGAGTAAAGGAGGGTATACCAAATGAACAACTAACACCAAAGACCTTTTGAAACCTACTACTGTGGAAGCCTCTTAGAATACATACATATATGAAAGAAATTTAAATGAAGTTACCACATAGTTAGAAAGACAATGTGTTGGCAAGTCTACTGTTTACCCTCCACGACATGATAGTAGGACCTTATTGTTAAAGACACCACTTTGTTGAACTTGGGGAATACAAGCAGGTATACAACTAGAAACATTACCCCTACTGAGTATTGCATACTGCTAGAGGAGAAAAGTGAGCATCAATATCAACCTGCCACTAAATTTACAACCAAAAACAGTTACATTTACAAGTTACAAGATACATTGGTGCAAGAATGACACAAATATTATGAGAATACACATACATTTTTTTGACTGGATGTGAGAACCACTCTATGAGACAGTATACACACATGACACTGCTGAATAGTCTAAGACTAGATAGGCCTTAGGTCCTGGAATAAAATACTATTAATATTCTGCTAAATGAACCTAACAACTAAAACTCCTTTTCTTTTTTTTCAAATATTTCAAGCTTTATTTAAATAGCCGTTAGTGGGAACACAGCAGACTAATCAACCATTTCCTCACCACCAATTCACCTCACCAGGGAGATGTGCAGACTGCCCCCAATGGAGGCGGCCTTGGCCTCAACCCCGGCCAGCTGCTGGGTGAGCATCTACAGTGGAGTGGGGGTTCTTGATAGTCTCATCCACAGATACAATAAGGCACGCAGCCTCAGAAGCTGCTGTCAGGGCGTTGATGCGCACCATGGCCGGCTCCCACACAAAGGCCTGGAAGTTGTCGGTGATATCCTCATTGTTGATGTCTACCCCATTCCACATGCTCCCCTGTGCATGCTGAGCCCGTAGCTTGTTAAGAATGTTTGTAGCATCAAAGCCAGCGTTGTCACATAGCTGTCGTGGAATAATCTCTAGGGCCTTGGCATATGCTCCAATCAACAGTTGCTGTTTCCTTGGAATGGTCCTTGAGTAATCCCGGCAGGTATTTGGAGCGCTCCATCTCGATGGCCCCACCACCAGCCACTACAGAGTCATTCTTAATGGTCTTCCTCACAATCATGATAGCATCATGCAGGGACCGCTCTGTATCCTCCATAAACTGCTCAGCTCCACCACGGAGGATGATGGTACATGTCTTGGCCTTAGGGCAGCCAGTGAAGAAATTGTACCTCTCGCCTCCAAACTGGGTCTCTTCAAACACCTGGCAGTGGCCCAGCACATCTGGAATCAGAGCATTCACACGGGTCTGGATTGAGCCACTACAGGCCATCATTTTCCTTTTCAAATCCTCCTCAGTCACACGGCCAGCACAGAACATGTCCCTATCAGCAAAGTACTGGGTGGCCACATCCACAATGGGGAGTTTGGACAAGATGACTTTGGCTCCAGACTCATAGATCTTCTCTAATTTGTCATAGAGAATGTTCCACTCAGCATCTACGATCGCCTGGTACTCTGATATCAGCATTATCTTTCTCTGCTTTCACCTCAAGCTCAACGTTTAAGAGGGCGATCTTGGGGTTCATATACTTCTTGGGCTGCATTTCAAACCCAGCGTAAGAGAAAGTCTTCTTGAATGCAACATGAGCCACCAGCTAAGACTCCTCGAGGGCTCCACCTTGTACTTACTTGATGCCAATCATTTTAAGCTGCAGCAACTCATCAAGCATCATCACAGCATCAACCACCATCTGCGTGAAGAAGGTCTTCTGCTGAGAGATCAGCTTGGAGCTCAGGGCTGTCATTGCACACTTCTCCAGCATCTTCCTCTGTTCTACCTTATCCTGCTTCTTCACAGTCACAGCAATCTCTTTGATTTTATCAACAGCCAACTGGGTGGCTGTGCGGAATGCTCGGATGATGATCTGAGGTTGCAGACCTTCCTCCACGTAGGGCTTCACTTGTTTCAGAAACTCGGCAGCCAGCAGGGTCATTGAGGTAGTGCCATCCCCATCCTCAGCATCTTGGGATTTGACGATGTCCACTAAAGTCTTTGCTGCAGGATGGACAACATCAAGTACTTTCAGAATTGTGGCCCCATCATTAGAAATTGTTACTTTGCCTTGACCATCCACAATAAGCTTGTCCATGCCACGGGGACCCAGTGTGGTTCTTACAGCCTCAGCAATTACCTGGCCGGCACTGATGTTACTCATAAACTGCGGGATGCCTTGGGAGCTATCAGTCCACTCTTTCAACAGGATAACTGGTGTGGGCATCATCTTGGAAGCGGCTTCAGGGCCCTAACAATTAAAGGACTCCTAATGATACATTGCTACACTTGTAGATCAATTTCTCACTCAGATGCCATCAGAGAAGCTTTTTTTTTTTTTTTTTTTTTTTTTTTTTTTTTTTTTTTTTTTTTTTTTTTTTTTTTTTTTTTTTTTTTTTTTTTTTTTTTTTTTTTTTTTTTTTTTTTTTTTTTTTTTTTTTTGCCTTTGATGGTAGCGAACAAACAGATGCACATGTGGACAATGTGAAGTGAATGAACTGACTTTATATCATTTACCTTTAAAAAAAAAAGTCTTTTTAAAAAGTATAGGCTAAGTGTATTTCTTATATCTAAAGCTATATGTTTATGTGTCTTTTCAAATCCTATTTGATTTCAGCTTTTGATTATAAGAGATATTATACATAATAAATAACATAAATCTTTTCTAAGTTATTTTTATTTTCATATTTATACTTGCAATGCTTTACTTGTTCAGATTTCAGGGAAAGTGCAATAATTTCTTGGATGTTGTTATGACAGAGATTGTTTTAAAAGTGTGATGTTGCATAAATTTTTGTTAATATTTGCAATAAAAACAAGGGCATAGTAGAAACTATACAGTTGAAATATTAAATGAAATATGAAATGATAATACAAGAGTTTCAAAATACAGTGCTAGCAGGTCACTGCACATAGGAGTTGATCCTGATGGGAACTGTCTTTTCTGGCACCTTTGTTTTCAATGTTGATTAGCTGTTATATGTGGCATTATCATAAAACTTCCATAACAACACTCAAGGCTAAAACCCACCATTGCTATTTCTTCTGCCAGATCTTAAAAAAAAATTCCTTTGTAATGCTTTTTGTCAGCCTAAAAAATGCATTTTGTACAGAGTACCCTAAAGAGGAAATGTGTCATTTTTTTGCTCTATACCTACATATATTAATAAGCACAGAGTTCTTTATGAAGACTTATGTATAATTATGTTCTGTTAGTATTCAGAAGCAGGGAAGAAAAAGATTCAGGGGTACACAGACCTAAAAGGGTCAAATTCTTTGTTATTCATACACTAGAGAAGTTCTTTCTTTTATAACCTTTACTCAACTAGCCAAACTTTAGCTTCCATTTAAACTACTATGTAAGAATAAAAAAGAAAAGGGGGGGGGAGCTTTGCTTTCCTATTCTTTTCTTCTTCCTCTTCATCTTAAAAAGATTTTATAAACAAATACTGTATGTTTATTATTTCTATTCTCTCCCCTTCTAACTTCAATACCTTCCACTCCCTCTCACATTCATTTCCTCTTTTTCTTTAATTATCATGACTACCCACACATATATGTATATATAAACATAATCAACCTTCTGGGTCTCTTTTGCAACTTCTCTGTGTATATATATTTCCAACAAATCAGTTAGGATTGGATAATTAATCTGAGTGTTAATTCCTAAAGATATTTGATTCTCCCTTTCTTAGGAGAATCTTTTTTCATCTAGGAGTAGGGCCTTGCATGATTTCTGGCAACCACAATAGGATATGACTTCTTGGTGTCATTGTGCTGGGTTTATTTAAGCATTCATACTGTTAAGATTTCATGCATGTAGCTCATTGTAAGTAAGTATTGAAGAAACTAATGTCTTAGTTAGGATCTCCAAAGATATCATGTGAATGGCAGCTCTTATAATGGAAAACTTGGAGCTAGCTTATAGTTCAGAGATTTCATCCATCTTCTTTTGTGTCAGGAATCATGGCATCGTCCAGGAAGACGTGCTGCTGGTGTGGGAGCTGAAATTTCTACATCTGGATCCAAAGACAGTAGAAGAAGACAGCGAACTACTGGGTCTGACTTGAGTTTTTGAAACCTCATAGCCCACTCCCCAGTGACATAGGTCTTTCATTAAAGTCACATCTACACCAACAAAGCCATACATTCTAAGAGTGCTACTCTCTATAGGTCTATGGGACCATTTTCATTCAAACAACCACATTTCCCCAGGAGATGTCTAAATTCTTTGTTGTCATTATGTTTATAATTGATAAATGAATAATAGCTTTCTCATATTTTAAAATGTAAATAAGAAAGAAAGGAGTAGGTAGAAAAATTCTAAACTTCAATAGTTACGTTTTAAGTTACAAAACTGTGTCAGTTAACTAACAAGAAGAAATTAATTGCAAATATGTAAAAAATGCATTAATATTAATGTTAGAATTAAGAAGTAATTTAAGTTTCTATATCATGAATAAAGATATATAAATATTTCTCTGTAGACAATAACAGAAAAATACTTCACCTTTCTATGTTCACATTTTTAGTAATGATTTCTAATAATTAATTACTTTGATTCCATTTACTCACAGAAGGATGACCAAGGATTCAAACTTTTACAGACATATTCACATGTGGAATTCACAGGCTATATCAGAGTTTTCAATAAAAATTGACACTTGGGACTGGAGAGATGGCTCAGAGGTTAAGAGCATTAACTGCTCTTCTAGAGGTCCTGAGTTCAATTCCCAGCAGGTACATGGTGGCTTACAACCATCTCAAATGAGATCTGGTGCCCTCTTCTGGCATGCAGGCATACATGGAGGTAGAGTGTTGTATAAATACTAAAATAAATAAATCTTTAAATGATGACGCTTAATGAGCA
This sequence comes from Sigmodon hispidus, assembly GCA_004025045.1. Taxonomy (NCBI): domain Eukaryota; kingdom Metazoa; phylum Chordata; class Mammalia; order Rodentia; family Cricetidae; genus Sigmodon; species Sigmodon hispidus. Next base: position 23,652 of record PVIH01011250.1, on the reverse strand, counting down.
AATAATAATTTTAATTGTGTTTGGGATATTATACAGACAACAAAATGATCTGATTTTTTAGACAGAAATATATACACCATAGTTCCAAGAAGTGAATAAAATTATAATAAAAAACAAAGCTCTCTGGTTATTTAGCTTTTAAGTTGATTCTGCAGACACATAAACAGCATATACATGAGCATTCCCTTAATACCCAACTATAGTACTGTTTTTTACTCATAATTTGAATTGAAAATGATGTTTTAGTGGACAGTAGAGCAAGGAAGAAAGATGAATAAAATCAAGCCATATTAAATTAAAGACAAAAGTTTTATTATAAACTAAGCCAGACATTCCAATTTCTTCCTTACTTTGAGCCTAACTATTATTTAAAGTAACTTTTCTATAAAGAAAACCGTGATGTTCTTCTCATGCTGCTTGCATGAGGTAGCAAAATTCTCTCAGAAAACAATAGGGGATAAAAAACAAAAACAGAAAAGGGGTAAGAGGTATTAGATAACTCATTAGACAAGGAAATTATAATAAAAGATCTTTAACAGTGTGACATTCTTTTGAAAAACATAATTTATAAATCAATTTTCAGCTGCATTGAGAATAAAGTGCTTATGTGTAACCACACTTAGGCTGTGATTTTTTAAAATGCCCAATTTTTTTTCTGTAATTACAAGACTTATGTGATTGCCATTGACTTGTGAGTATTCTTTGAAAAAAAAAGAATAAATACTGGGGACACAAATATCAATGAATAGGGATGAACTAATTTGTTGCACCTAGCCAAAACCGTTATAAAGATAAAAGAGAAATTAAAATCATTGACTCTACTTCACTTTATCAGTTTTTCTTTTTTGTATTATTTACATCGTTTTATATCCATCTGTGGAAAAAATTTTATCCAGTATAGAGCTAAGGAGTAAACATGTTTAAATTTCAGTTCATGTCCAGGAAAATAATGATCAGTGATTTATAAAGAATAAGCCAACATAATGTTAGCTGTGTTTGTTTGATAAAAACATGATTCAAATTCACTAATGCTCTGCAATATTGAAAGCAATAGAATAAATGTGAAGGAGTGAGGGCCAGAAGCAATGATTTCACAGGTAAGAAAGAGCCTGATACTACTTGTGCTATGACCACATTAGCTGGCTTCTAAATACTTGTAAATACAACTTTGTGGAATCTCATGTCATTTATTTTGCCTCCAGAACTTCTTTAGTAGATCTGAGATGTAAATAGGAAAGAGCTCATATTTATGTAAATCTAAAGCAATAAAAGTTTTTGAAAAGGAAACAAAAGTATTAACATAAGTTTAGAAAACATCGTAAAGTTATTTTGCTTTGTTTCCTAGCTTTAGACATATTGATGGCAATATGGCTTCCAAACATCTTTGTAGGATATCTTACCTAAATAAACATTAAAGAGTTAAAAAAATCAATCTCACTGTCATAAAAAAGATATTAGAAAAGGATTCCAATAGCATAACATATATTTTGAACCCAATTGAGGTCACTAATCTGATTATAATAACATAAAAAAACACTTTTGTTTGAAAAGGAAGTGTATCATACAGATCTTTCCCACATACAAAAGAACAAGACAGACTGGCTAACCCTATTTGTAAATCCCTTAATATACTGTTTTAAGATGAAATTTAACTAAAAGACACTATCACCAAGCATTATATTTGTCATATAATAACTAAGAGTTTAATGACTCTTCTGTTATTTGAAAGAGCTGATAATCAATTGCCAAGAAAGATGTGTATGTTATGTGAGTGTTTTAAGATAGGAAGATGTCTCTTGCAGTTTAGAATAAATAATATTGACATTTTTTCTGTGCCTCAGTCTCCTTTACAAAATTTATATTAGTTTGTTTTACTTGATTTATTTCTGAAAGCCATTGTGAGGCTTTCCAGATCCAAATGCCCCCTGAGCAAATGCCATGCATTTCAGACACAAAGTGGTCATTTCTATGTTATTCTCACATCCCTTAGATCAATGGTTCTCAACCTTCCTAATGTAACTATTCGTTTAATACAGTTCTTCCTGATGTGGTCATCTTCAACCGTAAAATCATTTTTATTACTACTCTATAACTATAGAAAAACTATAAAATGTAATGTTAATACCTGTATTTCCTGATAGTCGTAGGTACTCCAGTGAAAGGGCTATTTCATCCTAAAAGGGGTCAAGGGCCATAGATTGAGAAACCCTGACTTAGCTATTTGGTATCCTGAAGACCTCTTTCAGCTCACATTGCAAACAGAAAATAACCTACCACTGGAGGCAATATCTATTTTTAGACATGAATCCCTTCACCTGCTTTCTTCTGTGAACTTGAGTAGCAGAAGTTTAAGAGCAAAGCACTCAATGTGCTTGCTAAAGATATGTGGCAGTGACCTTCAATTTTCTCTATAAAACAAGAGACATTGCTACTTAAACCCTTTACCAAAGATCCAAACATTAGATTGTAAACTGTTAATGTATCATGCAAACAATTTGGAAAATTAAACTTTTAACTAAACAGGAGATGCTAGAAACACCGACTAAAGAAATATGTGCAGGGATATTTTATATTGTAAAATAAATTAATATATAATAATAGTTTACTCTATCCATTAATAGTGATTTTATAATGAAGTCATTTCAGTTCTGCAATTTTCCTGGGATGATGAGAACAAATATCTATTAATCCCAGGTAGAGCACTTATGATAGAGCATGGAAGTCTAAATTCTTCTTAGTGAAGCAATGAGTATTTTGTGATTGATTATAACAAGTTGGGCAAGGGTGGCGGTACTTATGTAGCATAAGTTAGTCAGTCATGGTGGCACCATTATAAAAACCAACCTTACTCAAGTGAAAACTCACTGAAGAAGAACGTCTGGAACACCCTGCACAACTTATTTACAGCTCTCCTAGAAAGAGTCCTTTGTCCTGGAAATGTCTCTCTGCTTATGTAACCACAGGGGAGTGGGTAGCTTAAAACACAGGTGGAGCAAATGGGAAAATGCTAAGAAATATTCAGAAAGGGGTAAATGGAATGTGAACTGAAAGGCAGGGTAGTGGAGGAAATATGGGGAGAAATAATAGTAAAGATGTTTGGAAAGCTCTATGAAAATATACTCTGTAGGCACTTCTTAAAATACATACATATGCATATGTAATAAGAGTTTAAATAGAGTTACTTTAAAAAGGGAGTAGGCAATGAATTTTTCAGACACCACAAGCTATCAAATAAACAGTTTAGTGCCAAGAATGCATTAAATCTTTTAGAGCTGTTGGTGGGCAGGGTCGCATAGACCTATAAACATCACAGGGTATTATCTTGTTCTTGGTTGCCTTCCAAAATTTTATGATATTGCCTTACTGCTGAAAACATCATAGTTGGCATATAGTCCATAGAGAAATCAAGCTGATCTGAGCTGACCTCATAAAATCCGTAACTTTCTGAATATCCTTAACCTTACCAGTCTCCACTCTTCTTCAACAGGGAAATATCTCAGTGCAGAGAAGATAGCTACAGACCACCTTATTTATATCACTAGCATAGGTTACTAAGGAATAAATAAAACAACTTCATGATATAAGATGCATAATCAGAATATATTGTGTGAGAAAAGGATCTTATTGATAAAAAATAAAAGGTGATTTTTACAGAAGAAATTTTTGTATACGTGTAAGGCCTATGATGTTGTAATTACTAAGCACACTTCTTATTAATATTCTCATCATTAAAGACTGAAAACGATATCCTAAAATTCACAGGCAAATGGATGGATTTGGAGAATATCCTTCTGAGTGAGGTATCACAAACTCAGAAAGATAAGCAGGGTATGTACTCACTCATTAGTGGTCTCTAAACAAACAAACAAGAAAAAAAGCCAAGCATGCCCAGGCTGCAAACCAGGATCACTGAACAGCTTGGGATCAGAAACACCCTGGACTGACCCTTCGGATCCCACTCCAACTATAGGAACACCTGACTCACTCTTGAGGGAGGGGGGACAAAACTGGATTTGCCAGGAGTGGAGAATGATCTAAGCATTATTGGGTCAGTGGGACCATAGGACTGTCTGCTCCCTGCCCAGGGAGGGGATGGGGAGTTTTGGAGAAGAAAAAATGACCTGATGTGGCGGGAGGGGGAAGGGACCTTGAGTAAGGATATACAGGGATGAAAAAGAAAAAATTCAGAGGGAAAGCTGAACACAAAGTAAATATATGTGTAGTAATCTTATTTGCATTATCACCCTTGAAAAGTCATGCTTATGATTTTTATCTTCTTTATAGTTATTGTTAACTTTTCAGCATTTTAAATTTATTTTACTGTTTTTCTTGAAATACAAAATAAATAAAGAAGGAAAAAAAAAAGACTTAAAACCAGGACTGGAGAGTGTTTTATAGTGCTGAGCTTTTCAATTTAGTTACTACTCTCTTATGACTATTTTACTTAAGTAAAAATCAATTTTAAAAATATTCATACATAAATAACTGCAGGCAACTAAGAATTGCTGAGAATGTAAGAAACAGTCTTCTCCAAGAAAGAGCAATCTGAATGGTTATCAAATATCAAATGGTCATTTCTGATAAAATATACACACAAGTAACATTTTACTGGCTGAGCACATTATATTTAGAAATATATGTATATATCTGAATATATATGTATGTAATAGAAATTAATGGAAAACGAGGCTAAGGTTTTGAAAAAGAGCAAGGATGGTACTTGGGAGCATTTGAAAAGAGGAGAGGAAAAGAGAAAATGATGAATCATATTGTAATCTCAAAATAAACCTGGATGTGGTGGAACACACCTTTAATCCCAGCACTACAAAAGCAGAATGAGTGGACCTCTGTGAGTTTGAAGATTGTATACAAAGTCAGTTCCAGGTGTATGACAGAGCTGCTACACATAGAAACCTGGTCTTGAGAAAAATAAATCTTAAATTAAAAATGCAATTTAAAAATTATTCTTTTAACCACAGTGTACACATTTAGAGTGGTCAGTAATTACATATGCCTTCAATACTCAACTGTATATAGAGTTTTTCATCACAGAAAAGGTCCCAGAGTTCAATGCAGATCTAGGAATAATATAATTGCATAGTTATTAAATTTTTTCTATGTCCAGTATCTACCTGATAAATAACACCTAAAATGTAATCACGTTTGTAGTGCATTTGTCTTTGGCTACAATATAGTTTCAAGTAATACATTTAGCTAGTTCTACTAGGCAGTGACCTATTCAACATCCTCCAATGCTTTATTTAAGTGTGACAAGACTCAGAGCAGAGAGGCAGTAGTGAGTGATTAATAGCAGGAACTCTGAGGCTCAGCTGCTTATATTCAAATCCATTTTTGTATCCATATGAACTTGGACAACTTATTTAACACTTACTCACCTCAATTTCCTCATCAGCAAAATGACGATGGTATGAATTATATTATCACTTCTTCATGCTGATATTTATAAGGTGACTTTTATCTTACAGTATTTCTGAAATACTAGTATTAAGTGGTAAAGCTATTTAAGTTCATTTTTATATTTGATTTTAATTGTATACCTATAGATATTTATTACATATTTAATAAATCTTAAAATATCAAAGAAAACACACAGCCAAATCTTAGGCAGAGAGCTCAAAAAATTCTTAATCCTTAAATACAAAGATAAACAACTAAAAGTCGGGGCTGGAGAGATGGCTCAGCGGTTAAGAGCACCGTCTGCTCTTCCAGAGGACCCGGGTTCGATTCCCAGCACCCACATGGCAGCTAACAACTGTCTGTAGTTCCAGTTCCAGGCAAACACCAAGGCAAATAAATAAATAAATAATAAATAAATAAAGTTTTAAACAACTAAAAGTCAATCCCGCACATCTTTAAGCTCAACACAATAAAATAATACACACCTTTAATGCCAACCTAGATAAGGTAAGGTATATAAAGACTCATAAAAATCCAACAAAAACAAAAGCAAGAATGACCAACAAAAATGACTAAAAACAAAGCTGAAAAAGTTACAAGACAACTAGATAAAAATTGACTATAATACTTCTCTCTAATATTTCAGCCTTCCACAATATTTGACTCTAAGTCTCATTTTAAACAACCTAAATTGATGCAACTATATATACCTATATATTTTTAATGATTTTTTCAAACATTTTGCAAAATTACAAAGAAAATGTGTTAAACAGTTATGATTGTTAAAATTGTAACTTTATTTTTCACATTAAGTTCTACTTACGTATATTTCTAGGCACAGTTTTGTTAAATGCAAAATGAAACTGTGGTTCTCTCCCAACAAATTACATTTATTATGTGTAACATTTAGATTATATTTTTAACTATTTTCTGCCTGAAAACAAAATATAATTGACTATCTGGATTTTGTTTTTTAAAAAAAAATAGAGCTATAGTATTAAAAACAGCCTGGTACTGGCATAAAAACAGATGTTTAGATCAATGGAATAAAATTTAAGATCCCAACATTAACATAAAAACCTATGAACACCTGATCTTTGACAAAGAGGCCCAAAATACTCAATGGAAAAAAGATAGTATCTATAACAAAAAGTGTTGGCATAGCTGAATGGTAAGGTGTAGAAAACTGCAAATAGATCTTAGCCTATCACCCTGCACAAAACTCAAATCCAAGTGGATTAAAGACCTAAACCTAAATCCAGCCACAATGAACTTGATAGAAAAAAAAGTGGGACATACCCTCCAACACATTGGCACAGGAGACCAATTCTAGTAGCACAGACATTAAGTGGAACAATCAATAAGAGGAACCTCCTAAAACTGAGAAGTTTCTGGAAAGCCAAGGACACAGTTAATAAGAGAAAATGAAAGCCTACAAAATGGGAAAAAAATTTCACTAACCCTACAAGTGACAGAGGACTGATCTCTAAAATATATAAAGAACTCAAGAAACTAGAGCCCAAAACCTTGAATAACCCAATCAAAAAATGGGGTTCAGAACTAAAAAGGAAATTCTCAGCAGAAGAATTACAAAAGGCTGAAAGACACTTGAAAAAGTGCTCAACATCTTTAGCCATCAGAGAAATGCAAATCAAAACAACTTTGAGATACCACCTGACACCTGTCAGAATTGGTAAAATATAAGACACAGATGACAGCCTGTGCTGGAGGGGTTGCAGAGCAAGGGAACTCTCCTCCATTGTTGGTGGGAGTGTAAGCTTGTTCAGCCACTTTGGAATGCAGCATGGCAGTTTCTCAGAAAACTGGGAATCAATCTCCCCAAAGACCCAGCAATGCCACTACTGGCATATACCATATAGATTCACATTCGTACTCCAAAGGCATTATTAACTCAACTATGTTCATATCAGCATTATTAGTAATAGCAAGAACTTGGAAATAACCCAGATGCCATCAACTGAGGAAAGTATTAACAAACTGTGGTACATCTACACAGTGGAGTATTACTCAGCAGTAAGAAAAAAATGATATCCTAAAATTTGCAGGCAAATGGGTAGATTTGGAGAGTATCCCCAAGCGAGGTATCACAAACCCAGAAAGATAAGCCAGGGATGTACTCATCAGTGGTCTTTAAACAAAAAGCAAAGCATTCCCAAGCTGCAAACCACAACCACTGAACAGCAAGAGATCTGAAGCACCTTGGAATGGCACTTTGGATCCCATTCCCTCCAAAGGAACACCTGACCCAGTCTTGATGTTGGGATAAGGAAAGTGGATCTGCCTGGAGTGGATGCTGAAGTTAGCCAGCTTGGGACCTTGGGCTGTCCTGCCCTTGCTGGTGAGGAGATTAGGTGATGGAGAGAAGTGAGAGTGAGTGGGAGGGGCAGAAGGGGGAAGGGAGTTTGAACAAGGGGATGCATGGATAAAAAACAAGATTTTATAAACAATAGAAAAGAAAAAATATCTTTACCATAAATTAGAGAATAGTCAAAGCAACTCTTTAATCCAAGCCATGCTTTCTGCTTACTATATATATTGGAAAGTTCTTCCTGTATCTTTGATAAGTCTGACCTTACCACATGAAAGATGAGTGTAACAATATACATAATCACTTTAATTTTGATAGAAAATGGCATTATATTGTATGCAAATGATGTGTACAACAAATGCAGTGTTTATTGTGTTATTTCAGGGAAAGTTACTACTCTATCTGTGTAAATGACTAGCAGATAGTTTTACTTCCCCAAATCAAAAGGTAACTGTCTCCTTGGCCTTTGCTCAGGTGTTTAATCCTGAAAAGATGACTCAATGGCTCTACAACTTGATTCCTACTGAAAAATAAAGTATATAAGGCACTAATAATAGCAGGGGTTTTATGATTCTTTTTATCAAATGAAATCAAAGTCTTCAAAAAAATCATGATATGTAGAAGTCATGGTGGAAAGTGACTATATTTAGGCACATTGGAAATTTGAATACCAAACAATAGAATGTATCTGCTGGGTTAAAGGACCTTGGCAAACACTCTTTAGGGTTTGACAAAGCACACTACATTGTAGCATGTACCAAAGATATTTTTGCAAGTGAATTTATTAATTTTTAAAAATTGTACAACACGTATGACCCTAATAGTGATGGATTTGATGTTAATTATGCCATAAATTGCATGCATCAATCAAATGCTTACACTTAATGAAAAACTATATAGAGGAAAATTATATTTCATTAATGTGACCTCCTTCAATAAAATATACACACAATAAGAAATAAAAGCTAAAATAGATTTGAGTACATATCTATGGTAGAGATCAAATAGGTAAACAACTGTTTGAGAACTTGGCAATTTGACGGAGTATAAGGTATATAACACTTAGCATTTGACCTATGAGGTTCGAGGTAGGAATCAGGGGAGACGAAAGCATGGAAGCTACAGAACTGAATTCGAAAGTCAAGTAGTGATGCCTGGTAGTTCAAGAAGACAAAATTGCTGCTCATGTCCTATTCAGACATTCTCTGTGAGCTTGTAGAAAGAATGCTTTACTCCATGGGCAGAGGTAGGAAGGGTGATGTGACTAACAATGCTCACCAAGACTAGGAAGACACTTCTTCCTCATGAGAGATAAATTCAACAGCATTACAAATCCTCAGTTATTTAGTGAAATGTATTTGATTTTCTCATATGTTGGTGAACTGAAGAGATATTTAGCCAACAGATATGAAGTAACATGGTATAACATTTTCTTTGTTATTGTAATCAAATATCTGAGAAAAAGATACAAGGTGAAGAAACGTTCTTTCAGCCATGCAATCTGAGGGGATATGGCAGAAAAAGCATAACAAGAGTGATGTTGTGCAGTGAAGATTTTAATGGTTGTGTCTGTATACAGGAAGTTAGGCAGGGCTGTGTAACCTCAAGGGCTACCTCCATCTCCATGGCCAAGTAGTTTATTTTCTCTAAGTAAGGAATCTTCAATCACAAGCGCCTAGGAGAATGTTTCTTTCCCATCACAAGACATGCACTGTGTGGAGAGATTACATTCAGGAAAGCAACAAAAGTTCATAATGTTTCTATTTCTCAAGTAGTCTTTTCTCATTGCATAAAACTGCAATTTTATATGTGATTTTCAAAATAATGAGAACTATATGTATATGTCATATTACCAAAATTATAATTTTTTTGGAATTACTTGGAGTCACACATGTGTGCACATGGGCACATGTATTTTTAAAGTCCTGTGAAGTAGTCAAACCATACAGCAGGACCCATGTGGAACGTTTATTCAAAGGAAGAGAGCAAAGAGGCAGAGAAGGGGGCAGAGACCGGTTCCTGGGGATGAATGAGAGCGAAGAGAAAGAGAAATGGAGGTGCACAAGGCCCCATTTTATATGGGAATTAGTCCTGAAGCTAAGAAAAAGAAAGTGGAGAATTCTTTCTCAGTTCACCAACTGTTTAGTTTGAGAAATACTGAGACCTGTCTCATATCAGAGGGAATGCTAGGGGCAGGTAGTCCCACCAGAGACTCAATTGTTCCTATTGAATAGAAGGCAAAGCCGATTTGTTGCAGGCGGAAGAGAGCAGAACGGTTGTTTCAGGTGAAGCAAGCAAGTGAGGTCGAGGCATGAAGTGGGTACCTTTGACGGGCCTTGTCAAGGTATACAATGAAGCAAGCATGTCGCATGCCACCTAATTAGTGCAAGAGATACATTAGGAGGGAGAGCTAAAGAGTCAACCCCTGAAAGGCTGCATCGGAGTGGGAACGTGAGAAAGGCAGGCCGCCAAGGGGAAGAGAAGGAGGAGCGAAAGGAAGGGGTGAGAGGGGAAAGTAGAGATAAAGAGAAGAGTAAAAGGACAGAGAAAAGGCCACGGTGTGCAGGCCCTGGAAAGGGACCTGGTGACAGGTGATGATCTAACAGATTTGCCAGAGAACAGGCAGGGGAAATGCAGCTTAATAGAGAGGCACAGCAGCAGGCTTTGTAGCCAGCAGGAGCTGAGTAGAACAGGAAGAAAGAACAGAAAAAGGTTTGGACAAACCTTAAAAATAGGGCACCCACTTCCATTTTGTGTTCGTAAACGGCCGTATGGATTGATATCTAAGAGATATTGGGGCAAAGGCACATAAGTTTAAGTCTTAGGTCGGATGGCAGATGTATGGCTGGTGGGCACATTTTTCAAGATTCAGGTACATACAAGGACTAGAATCTCTAGCATTCCGGAGATTCAGCAACGATGGATGAGCAAGTATAGGCTGCTTAGTGGATCATCATTCAAAACAGTAGGGGACTGAGGGGCTAAGATCCGAACTGAGACACATTTGTGTGGTACCAGGACTCTGAGAAAAGTCACAAGGTGAGGACTGCTCAAGAAACAAAGCTTCACTCATGGAAAAGGGCTAGAAGTGGAGAAAGGGTCAGGGCTTACTAAGAGTTGGTGTTGGATAGAGTGTCCCAGCATGGAGAGAGAGAGAGAGAGAGAGAGAGAGAGAGAGAGAGAGAGAGAGAGAGAGAGAGAGAGAGAGAGAGAGAGAGAGAGGAGAGAGAGAGAGAGAGAGAGAGAGAGAGAGAGAGAGAGAGAGCCACCTTTTATAAGGAAATGTAGCAAATGCATACCAGGAGTCTTTGAGTAGGAATAGCTGAGGATATATCCTGTCAGTAACCTTTAAGAACAGGCCAGTACAGATGTCTAAATGTTAACACACACACACACACACACACACACACACACACACACACATCATACAACACATACAACACAGATACATACAGTATAAACATATCTTTATTGCAATTTAAAAACACAATCATACTACACATACCATCTGTTTGTTTTGTTGCTTTGTTTATTTGTTGTTTTTTTGTGTTGCCATGATGATCTTTTCTTTAGGAATAGCTTTGTCAGAAAGGCTTGGATTTTCAGTTTGTTTTGCTTTATCTTCCAGTACAGATCTCCTTAAAGAGCTTATGACTACATAGCTGCAAATAATCCTACATTAGACCCTCCCATTACTGACAAAGTTTAAAGTGACATATTCTCATAGTTTATTCATCATTCTGATCAAAAAGTCTGAGCAGAGTGGTAAAATGCAAGATAGTTTTAAAAACTATTTACTTCTGTCTGTGTTTGGGAACTGGAATAATTGCAGGCTGTACCAGTATACATATGTAGATCATGATAGTTAACAGATATATTCTATGTTCTGCTTCATTGAAGGTTTTGTAAGGGGAAAAGACTAACGTATGTAAAAACTGTTGTAACCCAGACAACATAATATCAAAGGGGATTTTTGAATAATGCTAACAAGATATGAGAATAGATGCTCCCAGCTCAGAACACAAAAATATTAAATAAAATATGAAGTTAAGACATGAAGTTGCTTTAAATTAATAAGTTAGAAGGAAAATAAGGAAAAAACTGGAAGCCAAAATCAAGGCACTAGTCCTAAGGGATGAAAGAATTCTGCTTTGCATTATCCCACATAGAGTTCTCAGAATCCTCCTGGCTTGTTACCTACTGCTAGCATGAGAAACACATACATGGGAAGCAAGACAAGTCCTGAGCCTAGAAGTGGTAAAATATTACTTCCAAAATTGACTTTACTCTGCCCAAACAAACATATGCACTTCTTACTCTTCACCCAACAAAACCAGGCAGGGTTCCATAAATTCTTTAGTTAGTAAACGTGGCAGAAAAAAAAAAAAAAAAAAAAAAAAAAAAAAAAAAAAAAAAAAAAAAAAAAAAAAAAAAAAAAAAAAAAAAAAAAAAAAAAAAAAAAAAAAAAAAAAAAAAAAAAAAAAAAAAAAAAAAAAAACAGAAAGCAATAATATACTTACTTTTCTAAGCTGGTCCTCTTGGCTCTAGCTGGAGACAAAAAAAGAAGAAACCTGTTTTTTATTATTAAATATCCAGTAGGTTTCATAATTATTATGCTAGATATAAAATATAAATATGAGATGTACCGATCTTGTTCTTTGGCAGAATTATAGAAAAACTGTGATAGATAATTATGCAAAATATTAGATTAAAGTGTAAAATATTCTATACACACATTTCTTGAAAAACTTGGCGTGAGTGTAAATACTGGCTTTGTTTAATAGAAATGCTATGAGTGTATTGTCCCACATTATACAGTTAATTAAAAAATATCTCAAGGAAATTTGGAAATAATACATTTATTCATATTGCTTGCATGTGTTAGAAACTTTTAACTAGAATAAAAGTCTAGTTGATTTTATTAGTTTGGGGGATAGTAATATACTGAGCAGCATAACTCTTGAATAATAGAGCAGTTCCTTCTGTTTTTGCATTTTGTGGTGATGATTTATGCATGTCCTTGTGCTAGATAGTGCTAAGCATTGCTCCTTCATTAGTGGTTCCCACAGAAAGTTATGTTTATATTCAAAAATTCTGCCCTGGGATGGATCATATTGTGTGAGAAGTAATTACAGGGCAAAAGTGGAGAGCCCACTGTTTAAAATGTATTAAAAATTGTCTTCTTGATGTGTCTCCTTGCTTCCATGGTCTGATTCTGTTTAATTATCCCTGGGGATCTTCTAGTCTCTCTGACCATTAATCAGATAATACTTTTAACATTGAAAAATATTTATTTTCAACTGGATAGTTACCTCAAATTGGACTATAGAAGTAGAATATTGCTTTCCAAATTTTACTTGTTAATTTAAGGAAGTGACTTGGAGCACAGACACTATCCCATAGACTTGAGATATGGTTGGTAATTGCAGAATTAATTTTTAGGTTCTCATCAATGTCAACATTATTGCCTCAATACTTCATTTGTTTTTAAATTGATTCTTTGCAAACTTCACATCCTGTACCCCAATCCTACTCATATCTCAGCCCCTCTCTTTCCTCCTCTCAGCTTTATGGTTCTCTCTCCAAAGAAAAGCTTAAAAATATAAATAGATACACAATATTTTTTTAAGAGAAGGAGAAATACTTCACTCCTCCAGATCCACACAGTAGCTAATAACTCTATGTAATTCCTGGATCTGAGACTTTAATTATAAGTAGAACCTGGTATACATTTGAGTAAGATTTCTAATCTACTATAAAATTTTACTTTGGAGGTTAAGTTGTTAAATTATCACAGTGGTCCCTCAGAATGGACTCCAGTGGAGCACTGTGAAAGTAAACACACAGGAGATAGTCCATAATATGAAAATGTCTTGGAAGTTCAGAAACAAAGATGATTATTTAAATAACTAAAGGATAATTTTTTTTAAAGTCAATTGCATTGTTGCTGATAAGTTTTGAGAAATCCATTATGAATGTGTCCTGTGGAGCTTAGGCTTCATGTATCAAACCAGGAAGCATTCTACATATGGCCTCAAATCATCATCCTTTCTAAGCAAATGTCAGTTGTACAGTCCTTATCAATCTAAACAGTAAAGAAGTCATGTGAACTTCTTATGTTTGGATCCCTAGAGCATGAATAACATGCATTCAGAATTAAGTTTGAAAAGATTCGGGGGCGGGGGAGGCAGCTTTTGTGTTCTCATGTATGTGTCAATAACCTGCATCACATTTCTCAGATAACATAGATAGAGCCTGAATTGACTGACTTAAACAGAGAACAACTTCTCACTATGAGAAGATCAAATAATTCCAGTTAAGATATAGGTTAGAATATCAGCCAAAATTATGTCACAGAATAGGAGCTAGTTTTTCATAATGGGTTTCAGTATGAATGGCTTCTGTGGGCATTACAGCATGCTTCATGAACATGACAACTTTGTTCCAGAGGCATACATGTCTGCTCCACATTCACAATTGCCCCTTAAAACTTACTCTCAACTGAATCTGTTTTGTCTGTGACCTACTTTCTGTATTATCTCAACACTAAATCTGTAGTCTCTCTGACAGAAAATCTCAGTCTGAATCCTCATTTTTTTTAGATGCAAAAGGAGATTGAAAAGGAATCACGTGGCATTTTCAGTTTTTCAAAGATGAGATCATTGCTGCATCCCTCTGAAAATGTTTAAAGTATAATGGATGCTGTTTCTGTTTCAGACACTGCCATGTGTGTTTAAACTTACAATGTGGAACAGTCATTAAGCTAAAAGACATTCAGAACATTCCATCAAATATGTAGAAGGAGTGAAATAGTCACTTCATTTATATTTCAGAACACCTTCCAAGAGGTGCTCTAAAGAGACAGAGAATGGATTTAGGTTAATTTATATTCTTGTTTCTTCAGGGTGAAGATAAAATAACTTCTCTCCCAAGTTTTATCTACTTTGTCAAACTGAAGACATTTTTCTATTAATGCATTTAGTAAAAAAAATATTACGAATGGTTGATAAAGATATTTTATAAGAAAAATGAACCATGGAGAGTGGGATTTCCTAAATCAGTTGAGAGGAATCCCAGTAAACTACCTTTTCATTCTGTCTTTCGGCGTCTTCAAAAGTTACAAGTATCTACAAAATTGTACTTTTCTGATCACAGAAAAACAGACATGAGAAACAAATACTCAAATGCCTTCATGTTTTGAAGTCCACACAAGGTGTGTAAAATAACAATTTAAATATAATTATGAGTTTCTAGCTTATTCATAAAAAATTTAGTCAAGTTTTTGTTTCTAAATGCTAGTGCCAGTAAAACATAATTGATTAGTCTCAATGTATCCAAGAAAGAGAGTACAGAGGATGGTAGGGAGGACATGAAAACAGTCACTGAATTTTAGAAGTATGACTGTAAATACCAGACACAAATGAACACTCTACATTTTCAGTCAAATAGCTGCCATTTTACCTGGAAGTTCATTCATTGCCTTACCATATTTATGCTTGAAACACAGAAATCATCCCAACTATAGGAATCTA
The DNA here is from genome assembly GCA_004025045.1 of Sigmodon hispidus. NCBI lineage: Eukaryota > Metazoa > Chordata > Mammalia > Rodentia > Cricetidae > Sigmodon > Sigmodon hispidus. The sequence goes on along the minus strand of PVIH01011250.1, from coordinate 8,373 downwards.
CTTATGGGTCATTATTAACATCCTACTTTCCATTTCTCGGTCTTATATCTCAGTCCTTTCTGACTACTCTCTTTTCTTGGAAACTTTCTGTTTATATTGTTCTAACATCTAATCTATCTCCAATGAGCTCTGTAAATTTTATACACTACCTTATACTGTAGCGCCTGTGCTAGCTGGGTGATCGGCAAGTCAGGCCTGGGCCTGGGGATTGAATAGATACAGATGCTTGAGTCATTCATCCAAAGAGAATGGCACTTTATTAAATCTCCATTTCAGGCTTATGTTTGGGGCTACCTAGGGCGCAGCACAATAGAAATTCCTCAAGTGGCTAGAAAATAACTGACTTAAGATAAACAGCCCAACTTCCTCTACCAACCCCCACAGGCAGGAAGACAAAAACATACTGGACAATGGGAGAAGAGCACAGGATATACAGCTAGCAACTGTAGGCCTGTCTCTGCAGCTCTGAGTGCAGGTGAAGGTCAAAGCAGGGGCCTACAAATTCCATATTTCCCTTAACTGTTAGTCTTCAATTTTATCTTCCCTATTTGAACTTCATTTTCCCCTAGGGTAGTCTGACCAGTTGGTCTACTTACAACAATATACACCTTGAATTACAGCAGTCCTGTTTCCTCTGGCTAAGTGTGTGTTTGTGTATGTGTGTGTGTGTGTGTGTGTGTGTGTGTGTGTGTGTGTGTGTGTGTGTGTAAATAAATTCTCTGTTACAAATATAGCTTTATAATATACAAATATCCTTCTTGTGAATATTCCCTCCCTGAGGTTGGTTCATCTGTTAATTTTTGGTTCAATAAAAGTTAATTTTAACTTTTAGATAACAGAAAAAAAGATAAGTAGATAAAATTTTGATTCTGAACTCAGAGGACAGAAAATTAAATATGTAATCATTTTAACTTGAACATCTTGTTACAAAAACAAAACATATAAAAACAATATTGAGCGTATTTTAAAATTATAATCTACTCTTTTTATTGACTCTAAAGTACATGAAATTTGGGAAGCACCTATTTTTAGCACATGTTATGACTCCTATAGTATTTATACTTAATAAATACTTATAGAATGCTGATGAAGGTATAGAGATGATGGTATTGACAATAGAATTAGATGTATTTGTGATTAAATGTGCCATCTATTATCTTTTGGGAAATGTTAGATGCTTAGTAAATTTCATTGAACAAAATATAACATGGATCTTCACATATTTATTACTATTTATTACTAAGTTTGAGCTAGCAAACAAAAGGCTGCTAACAGAAAGTCTTAAAAGATATAGCTTTGCCAGAAAGAAATATGCAGGGGACAAAAACAAATGTAGTTTCTGAAATCACAGAGCTCTGACTACCACATCTGACTGAGAGTGTTGGCAATTGTGAAATCACATAGATGCACCCCCTACACTCCCCCACATACACACACACATACACACAGTGTCATACAATCACAATTTTACTTTTCAATCTGCTACTCTGAATAATAAAACTGCATATGAAGAAATAACAGTGTAGGGTGAGATATCTAGGTAAAATATGAGGTGTCACTTTGTGTCCAAGTTCCCTGTGTACCAAAGAAGCAAACAGTTAGGATAGTCCTACAGAGATTGTCAGAGACAACACCTGTCACTCCAGAAACCCATAGTGGTGTTGATGATATAAAAGCACTGTCTGGAGTAAAGACAAATGAGACTTCGTGATAAATCTGAAGCTATTGTGGATTGTGCTCTAGAAAGCATGACTGTGAATTACAACTGAAGGTACAAGGAGGTCTTCCCAGACAAAAATGATAACTTGGTATTTTCTGTCACTGAATTGACTATATGTAGTTTGGGCAGTCAAGTAGGTCTTAATGGTAAATTTCAAAGTATGTTTGATCCTTTTTTATTGCCTATTAATTATATGCTTATTCAATTTTTAATCGGGTTACTCTGGATAAACAGAATTAAGGGAATGAATATATAATATAAATGGAAATGATTATATCAGCATGCATGAGATATGTCAAAGAGTCCTAGAATGGCTCCTTAAATGCTGCCAAGACTAAGAATCCAGTAGTCCACAAGTACAGAGGCCTCAGAAGCTCCAGTCTGAAACTGAAGACCTGACTCCTGAGGAGCCAATGAATTTCAATTCACTTTGGAATATGAAGATTCTGGGTTCCAATATCACCAAATAGTAGCAGCAGCAGCAGTATCATGGTAGATGCATTCACAAGAAAGAGTTAAGGCAGGCAAGCAAGTGACTATGAGTCACCCTAGGACTTCATCATATAAAATACTTCTCAATGTTGGGGGAGGTCTCAAATGTAATTCTTCTTGCAAAGTCTTCACAGACATACCCAGAGGCTTATTTCTTGGTCAATTCCAGATTCCATCAAGTTACTAACTAAGATTAATCATTGCAGTACTAATCATCTATGTTGCTGATGTCTAGGGTCCTACCATCTCCCTTGGGGAAAGGGGTAAGAAGATGCTGTGTCAACAACTCAGACACTGTGATTCAGGTGGAAAGGCAAACGCTAGCTCATTTTTTTAAGCAATGGGGAGAGCCTTATATACCCTCCTACCAGCACCCAAGCTGCTTCCTGATTTTGTAACATTGTGTGATCACCTCTCTTTAGCTGGCATGATCAGGAGCTTTGGACAGTACTTGTTGCTAGGCCCTCAGGCAGACTCCAGGTTTATGAGCATGACTTGGCAACTAATTTAATTTCCTCAACCCTATGCGCCTGTTATACTCCACATCTACAAAGAAAAACTCCTTTTTCCAAATAAAAGATTAGAGAAAATTTATTAGAAGACTATGTACTGAGAAACATACTAGCAAGACAGCTATAAACAGAAAAACATATCCATGCATTTAGTGGGAATAAATTCTGTCCTGGTTACTCTTGAGCCAAAATTGTTATTTTTACATTTTGGTATTTTAAGATGCAAGCTATTTTGTTACTATTTTTACAAGTCAAAATTAAAATCACATATTTTATTCCTACCCTGAGATTGGACAGCTTAGACGTAGCAATGTAAATTGAGAGAGTTCTCTTTTAACAGAAGATCCTCTGTTCTCTGTTGCACAGCAGAACAAGATTTTATGTTATATACAGGAATCACTCAAGTGTTAAATATATGACTTAAATACAACAATTTATTTTATTTATCTAGTTTTTTCTGATGTTACCAAATTGCTGGTTAAAAATTAAACTTATTGAAAATTCTAAATTGCTGTTAGTGAAAACACAAATTAGTATACTTGCAAAGTCTGGTAGATTTTTGCAAAGTATATGTATAGACAAGTGCCTACAGAAACTTCAGTCATTATATTGAGTTTTCAAACAACAAAGATTATTTCTAATAAACAACAATGTAAACAACCTACTCTATTGTGAACAATGGGATGATATCTATCCATAAAAAATTTAATTAATAAATTATGCAGAGTAAATATTTATAAAATCACTTTGTTGAATGAAGATTTTTGTTAAAGAAAAATATCAATCACATGACAACAAATATATATCACATGAAACTCAGTCAAAAAAACCATTATATATGCATACATATAAATATATATGTACATATATGCATATATAGTATATATATATATATAAAAGTATGTATGTATGTATGTAGTAACAGGCCAGTGTTTTCCAGTAGTTTAAAAGCAGATAGGGTGAAGAAGCAGCTGAATTAGTAGAGAGAATATTTATAGGGTTGAAACTGTTTTATATAATTTTTAGTAACAAATACATATCATCCAGTGCACTAAAAGGAGTGGATCTGAAATTACAGAAGTAGAAATAGAAAAATAAGTGTTTAGAACTCTCAAGATAGAATTCAGACTGCAATAAATGTGGTGTAATTGAAGTTAGAAATAATGCTGGTTTAGTAAAGTGGCTCTAATAGGTTCTCCCAGAAGATCCTTGACCTCCTTAGCTAATGGTGGTACTTGTTTAAACTCACAGATATTTGAAGCTCTCACCCATCATCAAAGAAACTTAACTTTGCAACTGAGACCATGACAAAAAACAACAACTTGTCAATATGTTAATATAACAACTGCAGAAAAAAAAACTGATCATGAGTTACTCAGCTCCAATAAATATTACAACAAAACTGTTACATCAGTGGCTCTGGAAACATCTCAGAAAAGATTTTTAGAATCAAAGAACTAGGGGATTAGCTGCTATAATGTGTCTGCTAAAAATGACATAGAAGCTTCACATGATAACTCAGTAGTACTGTTATCTGAACGAGTTGCAACAGTAGCAGACCTAATAATATGAAAAAGAAATAGCTTCCATGGTCCCATCCATAGACCAAATAATCAGCCTTGACATCATAAAAATGAAAGAAGCATGGAATAGACTGAGAAGCTTGTATTTGTACACTTATGTGTTTATAAGTGTGCAACAATAACTTTTAAAGAAAAGCATGCAATTAAGTGGGAACAGGAGAGCATATCATGGGAGGAGCTAGAAAGCAGAAGAGAAAGAAAGGTGTTATATTTTAATTAAAAATGAATAAGGATATAATTACAATATAAAAATATGCATGAATGTGTGTGTATACATGTACACATGTGCACACACACACACATACATCTTAAGGGTATGAGGGATAAAGATAATGACCTATGTATGCCGGGGAATTAAAGAAATCTACGTGATGAAAGACAAAAATAGCATTGTAAAAACAATATATACTATTGAAAAACTATTTGTCCATAGTTATAAGAATTTCTTAACAATTTTGGAGTTGAAGTAATTGTTCATGTAAACTCTAAATTGACAATTAAATATGGGAGTCAGATTTATAATTGTTATTTAATTCTATAAAAATGCTATTGCTATATAATCTAAAAATTTTACTTTCAAGTATGTACTCCCCATTCTTAATGAAATATTTCTATGCTCATGTACATAGCAGAATTATTTATAATAGTAAAAAAGAAAGCAAGTGTCCATCAATAGATATATAGAACCAGAAAATGTGGTATATGTATACAATGCAATATTAATGTAACCTTAAAATAATAAAATTTGCAACATGCTATAACATGAATTCCAAAGAAACACTAATTAGGATAAGCCAGTCACCAAAAAACAAAAACTTCACAATTTTACTGAAAATGAGAACAGTGTAGTTGACCCACTGATATTTCAATGGAAAGGACCCAACCCAGGATTAATATGGGGTCGACTGTCAACTTGTGTCTATGACACCCAAGAAGAGGCACTCAGATGACTGCCAGAATTCTTGTTAAAACAAGTAGATATCAATAATTATAACTCTAAACCCAGGGAATAAATTTCTCCCTGAGGACTATATTTATCTCCTTTGCAGATGATAACAAATGCCTGGAAAGGACTCTTCTGGACACTCTGGACCCTGTGGACACTTCCTCTGTCATGCCAGGATGAAGGGCCATCCACCAGCTCCTCCTTCACATGGCGTTTTTTCTTAATAGAGAATTATACTAATAATTATGCCAAGACTAAGAGGTTTGGGCATCTCTTGGCTACTGCTAATTGCCCCCTCCATGGGATGCCAGAAACTTACTTTGTTAAGTTTTATGGATTTTCAGGCTCAGTCTGGAAAAATAGCTCCTGTACTTTGTTTTTTGTTTCATCAGATTCAATCCTTTTGTAAAAATAGATGGATTGAAGAGAGTGTGGGGTGCTCCTATTCCTCCTGCAATATGCATGATACCCACCTTCCTGCCAGAGGCCAAATAATCGGCCATGATGCTTGGAGTGGACACAAATTTTATCACTCCACATCCTGGATCACATTGGTTATCTGGAACCCTTGGGATCTATGCTGGACCAGCCCCATTAAAGGAGTCATGTATATGACCAGGTATACTAAATGGCCCAGTAGTGAGATTTATATCTGGCATTCCTATGTTCAAGTTCAGTCCTCAGTCCATATTAGCATATTGCAGAAGGAGAAAGAATTAACATCACAATTATCCTCCTCAGCCCATCCTTTCTCTTGGCTTTCACTTCTTAGAGAAGACCTCATGCTTGCCAATGTTACTGGCATTACTAATGTCTCTGATTGTTTTCTCTGTGTGACATTGGGATGCCCCTCTCTAACAGCAGTGCCTCTCCTGATGCCCTTCAATTTCTCGCTAGTGGATCGTCATCCGGAGTTTTCTCCCATGCCCATCCTTGATGTCTCCTTATTTCTTGCCCCAGGCCATTCTCAGTTTTTATTTTGCTTTTCAAATGCCTCCCCCTCACTGTGTAATATAACTATCCCACCCTCTAGACCCTTTGCCCCCACAGGATTTTTCTTTTGGTATAATGGCACCCTTTATAAGAATTTGACTGTTCCCATTTTTGAGAGCTACTTTGCCTGCCTGTAACCCTGGTGCTGCAGTTAATGCTTTGCACTTCTGCTGAATTTTTGGGGGTGGGACAGCCTACTGCTATCACCTATATGACCTAAGAGAGCAGTCTTGTTTCCACTTCTGGCTGGTGTCTCACTAACCACCTCCCTGGTTTCTGCTGGCTTGCCTGGAGGTGCCTTAGGCCTTTTCCTCATAACCACAGCTCATTTGTCTCAACAGCTTCAGCTGGCTTTAGAGGCCTCTGCAGAATCCCTATCCTCCCTTCAGAGATAGATAACTTCCCTTGCTCAGGTAACCCTGCAGAACCACTGAGCTCTTGATTTGTTAACAGAAGAGAAAGGCAGAACTTGTTTGTTTTTGAGAGAAGAATGTTGTTACCATGTTAATGAATCTGGAATGGTAGAGATGCAAGTAAATAAGCTTCAAAAATTTAGCCTTGACTTACACAGAGATTTTCTATAGCTGCAGATGATTAGTAGAAATCATCTCTGTTGATGTCTCCCAAAGAACCCCTAATTAGCATTTTGCTCTTTTTAACATTGGGGCCCCTGATTCTTGGCAAGCTTACTTGCTTTATAAAGTGATAAACTGACTCGTTGGCCTCCAAACCCTTACAACTTTATTATCATCACCTCAATCTCATAGAACAAGGGTTCAAGGAACCCTCAGATGATGAGCTACCCAGGAAAACTGCATAGTACTCAGTGTTATGCAAGCATGCTTATCAGCAGCTTGGGTACCAGTGAGGGTGAAAGGTGAAGCACTGCAAGGAGAAGACCATGGATTCTGTCTCTGAGTCTCCAGAGGAACATGCCTGATTGTATAGAAGTTCATATCCAAAGATATTAATATTAATAACCTAGACCCTTTCCTCCTCAAAAAGACATCTACTATGTAGAAAGAAAGCTTCTTTCGACAAGCTGTAGAAGAATCCCTCCACTGAGCCAGAAAACTCTTGGAGGATCTGGCCTCTGTTTTCCCCTCCTGGTTAATGCCTAGTCATATGAGGACTGTTAACTTGCGTCATAAAGCGATTAGTAAATGTGGAGATGCCAGGAATCGAGGGCCAATGTGCCCACTGTCTCAAGTTTCACCAGGAATTCAGCCCTTCAGGCAAGACTCAAATTAGGCTTTCTTTTTACTATGAGTTAAACTTTTTCCCAGGCAACAAACAAGTGTCTCTTTTCTGGTTAGACTCCCAGAGAACAGGTAGTCCCTTTTCCAGTTAGGCAATTGATAGATAAATTTCCAAAGTAATACATCCTGTTTTAGCAAAGTACCTTTTGACTGTGGAATGTCCCTACCCAATCTGTGTGAACTTTCCCACCTTGAGTCCCTATTTAACTGCTGGCTGAAAAATAAAGTTTGGGGGCCTGATCAGAAGGTTTTGTCCAGTCTTCTATTTTTTTCATGTTCTTGTTCTGCATTTTTTTATCCCCTCTCTTCAAGTCCATGTTGAAGACCCCACAGGCCAGGGAAGTTCATAGACACTAAAAACTGAAGGGGAAATGATCCAGTCTAGAAGATTCCAAAATACTGTCTCAGAATGATAGAGTACTTGATTTGGATAACCGTGGTGAACATGCAATGTTGCTAATATGTTTATGGCTGCTGAACTTTACACATAAATTGAGTAAAACTAGAAATTTTATACATGCACATACATACATATACCCAGAAAAAGTGCACATTTCACATATATAATGCAACAACCTATTTAACAGACCACATTTTTCTATAATAACAAAGAAAATTGATTTTTTTGTTTGTTTGTTTTTTTTCTTCCTTCTTTATTTTGTATTTATTAAAAAAAAACACAGTAAAAAGAATTTAAAATGTGGAAGAGTTAACAATAACTATACAGAGGATAAGAATGATAGGCATGGCTTATCAAGGGAAGAAATACAAATAAGATTGCTACACCTATATTTTCTTTGTGTTCATCTTTCCCTCTGAATTTTTTTTTTTCATCCCTGTATATCCTTATTCAAGGTCTCTTCCCCCT
>PVIH01011249.1:18544-70376 GCA_004025045.1 Sigmodon hispidus | reverse complement strand
ATGCTCCCACTATACAGAGAAGTGGTGGATGACTGTCCAGGTAGTTAACTGACGTTGTCTTCTCCTAAATTCTGGAAGTTACTTCATGATTCCAACTTTAGATATATATTTTCCTTCTCAGGTCTTGATGGTGTTGAAGATTAGATAGTTGAGGTTGTTATTACTTCACATTTCAGCAAAGACACTCAAGTGTTAGAACAAATTCTCAGGAAATAATGAGGGTGACTAACAGATGATACTTGTAGAAAGATAGGTTATGGAGTCTAAATCAGTCATCTTTTGGAATGAGGTAAGTAACACCTTCTGGGAAGAAACTGGGCTATCAAGAGAATATTTCTTACAAAACTCTCTTATGTTAATTTTTATTTTAATGGTTTTTGCTATGATTAAAGTCATACTTTTTATCCATGAATCCCCTTGTTCAGACTCCCTTCCCGCTCATGCTCCTCCCAGTCACACACTCCTTTCTCCATCACTTTATCTCCTCCCCAGCAAGGGCAGGAGGTCCCAAGGTCCCAAGGTGGCTTAGTTCAGCATCCGCTCCAGGCAGATCTGCTTTCCTCACCCCAACATCAAGACTGTATCAGGTGTTCTTTAGAGGGAATGGACTCCAAGGTGCTTCAGATCCCCTGCTGCTCAGTGGTTGTGGGTTGGAGTTTGGAATTCCTTTGCTTTTTTGTTTAAAATACACTAATAAGAGAGTCAGTCCCTTGCTTATCTTCATGTGTTTGCGATACCTCGTTAAGGAGAATATTCTCCAAACCCATCCATTTGTCTGCAAATTTTAGTATATCAATTTTTCTTACTTATAAATAGTACTCCATTGTATAGATGTACCACAGTTTGTTAATCCATTCTTTAGTTGAAGGGGATATAGGTTGTTTCCAGGATCTTGGTATTATGAATAATGCTGCAATGAACATAGTTGAGCTGATGTCATTGGAGTGCGAATGTGCATCTTTTGGGTATATACCCAGAAGAGGTATTGCTAGTCTTTGGAGAGTTTGATTCCCAGTTTTCTTAAAAATCACCATACTTCATTCCAGAGTGGTTTAACAAACTTACATTCCCACTAACAATGGAAGAATATTCCCCTTAATCCTCAACCTCTCCAGCATAGGCTGTCATCTGTGTCTTTTATCTTAGCCAGTCTGACAGGTGTCAGGTGGTATCTCAAAGGTGTTTTGATTTACAATTTTCTGATATCTAAAGATGTTGAAAACTTTTTGAAGTGCCTTTCAGCCATTTGTAATTCTTCTGCTAAGAATTTTCTTTTTAGTTCTGAACCCTATTTTTTTGATTGGGTTATTCAAGGTATTGGGCTCTAGTTTCTCTATATATTTTAGAGATCAGTCATCTGTCACTTGTAGGGTTGGTGAAAATCTTTTTCCATTCTGTAGCCTGTTATTTTCTCTTATAGACTGTATACTTGGCTTTACAGAAGCTTCTCAGTTTCAGGAGGTCTCACTTATTGATTATTGTTCTTCGTGTCTGTGCTACTGGTGTTATTTTTAGGAAGTGATCACTTGTGCAAAGCATTGGAGGGTATTTCCCACTTTCTTTTCTTTGTTTTTTTTTTGGGGGAAGAAAGGTTTAATTGAGATCACATTGTCAAGATTGTCTCACCAGGTGGGGACAGTGGTTGGGGGGTGCAGAGAGAAAAATATAATGTGAAAAAGCAAGTGGATTTGCTTCTTCTTCTTCTTCTTCTTCTTCTTCTTCTTCTTCTTCTTCTTCTTCTTTTTTTGAAAATCTGAAAAATCAGAGAGGCAGAGAAATAAGCCACAGTCACTTTTCATTTAGCTACTCCTCAGGCCCAAAAGGTTAGCTCATGTCTAGCCTCCCTGAATCCTTAACTTAAATTTCTCTGTGTGTACAGATGAAGGGAAGAACTTCTGCCTTCTCCCCTTATCTTTCTTTCTAGGCCAGGCTACCTCATTTCCTAGTTGAACTTTCCTAGTAGTAGGACTAAAGTCACCACCACCTGGCTCTAGGTGCTGGGATTAAAAGTGTGGATCACTTTGACCTTCACAGGCAAGCAGATTTTATATGACAGTGAGGGAGGTATGTCTTTGAACTTGATAGGAAATGTTAAGGTCACCTTGGAACTAGATGACTCTGTCTGAGGTAGTTGAACTGCATAGCAGAATTAAAGGTGGTTCCTGGTGGTTTAAGGGAAGCCTTTTGGCCTCTGTTTGCCCATTAATAATCTTTCTGTTTACCAGGCCAAAATCCTTCAGTTTAGACGTTGTCACGAAACTGCCGTTTCGAAAGACCTTTGAAACCTAATGCGTCAATCATATTCGCCCTTTACTTTCTTTTCCAAATCCTTCTGGACCCCACCCCTCCACACTCCCATTTCAACTCTATATTCTCTTTTATTTTTTATACTGCACTGAGTTCAGTCAGCTGGCCATATGGATATGAGTGTGTGGACATCCAAGGGGTCATGATCATCCTACCAGGGTTTACAATAATGAAGGTAATTGAATCTCACTCCTCAGCAGCCAAAAATGTCCATATATAATATATATATATAATAAAATTATATATTATACATAACATAATAAAAATATATATCATCTAAATACATATAATATACATTTTATTCTTTAGATATGTTTTTTTTTTCTTTAAGAAGAGTATAAAACAGTAGGCTCCATTAGTGGTGTAGTGGTGAGCATAGTGGCCTTCCCACTTTCTTTTCTATCAAGTTCAAAGTGGCTGGGTTTATGTTGATGTCTTTGATCCACTTGGGTTTGAGCTTTGTGCAGGGTGATAGGCTTGGATCTATTTGCAGTTTTCTACAAACTACCATCCAGTTATGCCAACACCATTTATTACAGATACTTTCATTTTTCCATTTAATATTTTGGCCTATTTGTCAAAGATCAGGCATTCATAGGTTTTGGAGTTAATGTCGGGGTCTTCAATTTGATTCCATTAACCCGAAAGTCTGTTTTTGTGCTAGTAAAACACTGATTTTGTTACTGTAGCTCTTTAGTATAACTTGAAGTTGGAGACGGTGTTGTCTCCTGATGTTCTTTCGTTGAGTAAAATAGTTTGGCAATTCTGGCTTTCCTGTTATTCCAAAAGATGAGCATTGTTCTTACAAGGTCCATAAAATATTGTGTTGGGATTCGATGGGCAGTCCATTGAATCTGTAGATTGCTTTTGATAAAATTGCCATTTTTACTATGTTGATCCTACCTATCCAGGAACATGGGAGAGCTTTCCATTTTCCAATATCCTCTTCAGTTTGTTTCTTCAGTGATTTAAAATTTTTGTCAAATAGATAAGTTATTTCTTTGGTTATAGTTACTCCAAGGTATTTAATGCTATTTGTAAGTATTATAAAGGGTGTTATTTCCATTATTTCTTTTTCAGCCCTTTTATCTTTAGTATATAGGAGGCCTACTAATTTCTTTGTGTTAATTTTTTATCCTGCTGAAATTGCTAAGGTATGTATCAGCTATAGAAGTTTCCATGATAGAATTTTGTGCATCATTTATGTATACAATCTTATTATCTGCAAACAGAGATAGTTTTATTTCTTCTTTTGCAATTTGTATCCCTTTAAAATCCTTTCATTCTCTGATTGCTTTAGCTAAAACTTTGAGAACAGTGTGGAACAGATATTGGGAGAGGGGACATCATTGTCTAGTTCTTGTTTTAGTGGGACTGCTTTGAGTTTTTTCTCTTTTTTTATTATTTTGAATAAAGAAGTCACATTTTCTATCCTTATATATTCTTATTCAAGGTCCCTTCCCCCTCCCACCACATCAGGTCATTCTTTCTTCTCCATATCTCCCCATCACCCCCATGGGCAGGCAGTCCCAAGGTCCCAATATTGCTTACTTCACTCTCCACTCCTGGCAAATCCAGTTTTCGCCCCCTAACATCAAGACTGAGTCAGGTGTTCCTCTAGGGGGAATGGGATCCAAGGCATCAGTCCAAGATGTTTGTGATCCCAAGTTGTTCAGTGGTTGTGGGTTGCAGCTTTGCCATGCTTTGCTTTTTTTTCTCCACCCCCCCTTTTTTTGTTTAGAGTCCAGTAATCAGTGTGTACATCCCCTGCTTATCTTTCTGGGTTTGAAATACCTCGCTCAGGAGGATATTTTCCAAATCCATCCATTTGCCTGCAAATTTTAGGATATCATTTTTTTCTTACTGCTGAGTACTACTCCATTGTGTAGATGTACCAGAGTTTGTTAATCCATTCTTCAGTTGAGGGACATCTAGGTTGTTTCCAGGTTCTTGCTATTACAAATAATGCTGCTATGAACACAGTTGAGCTAATGCCTTTGGAGTGCGACTGTGCAACTTTAGGGTATACACCCAAAAGTGGTATTGCTGGGTCCTTGGGGAGATTGATTCTTAATTTTCTGCATTCCAGAATGGCTGAACAAGTTACACTTCCACCAACAATGGAGGAGTGTTCCCCTTGCTCTGCACCATCTCCAGAATAGGCTGTCATCTGTGCCTTTTATCTTAGCCAATCTGACAGGTGTCAGGTGGTATCTCAAATTTGTTTTGATTTGTATTTCTCTGATGGCTAAAGATGATGAGCACTTTTTCAATCGCCTTTGAGCCATTCATAATTCTTCTGCTGAGAATTCCCTTTTTAGATCTGAACCCCATTTCTTCATTGGGTTAGTCAAGGTTTGGGCCTCTGGATTCTAAAGTTCTTTATATATCTTAGAGATCAATCCTCTATCACTTGTAGGGTTGGTGAAAAATTTTTTCCCATTCTGTAGGCTCTCCTATTATCATATTGACAGTGTCCCTGGCTTTACAAAAGCTTAGCAGATCCCACTTTTTGATTGTTGATCTTAGTTTCTGTGCCACTGGTGTTATATTTAGGAAGTGGTCACCTGTGCCAATTCGTAGAAGTGTATTTCCCACTTTTGTTTCTATCAAGTTCAAAGTAGCTGGGTTTATGTTGATATCTTTGATCCACTTGGATTTGAGTTTTATTCAGGGTGACAGGCTTGGATCTATTTCATTTTTCTACACACTACCATCCATTTGTATAGCATCGACTCTAATAGCATTTGTTAAATATACTATGTTTTTACCATTGAATAATTTGTGCCTTTTTGTCGAAGTTCAGGTGTTTATAGGTTTTTTGGGTTAATGTCTGTATCCTCAGTTCTATTCCATTGAACCACAAGTCTGTTTTTATGCCAGTACCAGGTTGATTTTGTTAATGTAGCTCTATAGTATAACTTGAAGTTGGAGATGGTGATGTCTCCTGATGTTCTTTTGTTGAGTAAAATACTTTGACAATCCTTGCTTTCCTGTTACTCCAAAAGAAGATGAATATTGTTCTTTCAAGATCCCTAGAATATTGTGTTGTGATTTTGATGGGCAGTGCATTGAATCTGTAGATTGCTTTTGATAGAATTGCCATTTTTACTATGTTGATCCTACCAATCCAGGAACATGGGACAGCTTTCCATTTTCTGATATCCTCTTCAGTTTGTTTCTTCAGTGATTTAAAATATTTGTCAAATAGATATGCTACTTCTTTGGTTATATTTACTCCAAGGTATTTTATACTATTTGCAGCTATTATAAAGGGTGATATTTACATAATTTCTTTTTCATCCCTTGTATCTTTAGTGTGTAGAAGGTCTACTGATTTCTTTGAGTTAATCTCATATCCTGCTACATTGCTGAAGGTGTTTATCAGCCATAGAAGGTTCCTCAAAGAATTTTGTGGGTCATTTATGTATACAATCTCATCATCTGCCAATAGAGATAGTTTCACTTCTTTTCCATTTTGTATCCTCTTAATCTCCTTTTGTACTCTTATTGCTTTAGCTAAAACATGAGAACTATATTGAATAGATAAGTTGAGAGAGGATATCCTTGTCTAGTTTCTGATTTTAGTGGGATTGCTTTGAGTTTTTCTCCATTAAGTTTGATGTCGGCTGTTGGCTTCTTGTAATTTGTCTTTATTATAATTAGATAGTTTCCTGTACCCTGATATTTCCAGGAATTTTATCATAATGGAGTTTGATTATTGTCAAAACTTTTTCAACCTCTAAGGATATTATCATGTGGAATATTTTTCCCTTCAGTTTTTTTTTTTAATACTTGATGGATGACATTTACAGTTTTTTGTTTATTGAACCATCTCTGCCTTTTTGGGCTAAAGCCATCTTGATCATGGTGGATAATATTTTCTACATGTTGTTGTATATCATTTGCCAGAATTTTTTTGAGAATTTTAGCAGCAATATTCATGAGGGAAATTGGTCTGTAATTCTCTTTATTTGTTGTGTATTTGAGTAGCTTGGGTATTAGGGTAGTTGTGGCCTCATAAAAAAATTGACAATATTCTCTAAGTTTCTACTGTGTGAAACATTTTGAGGAGTATGGGTAATAGTTCTTATTTGAATGTCTAGTAGAATTGTGCACTGAAACCATCTGAACCTGTGATTTTTGTAATGACAGCTACAGTTTCCTCTGGTGTTACAGGTCTCTTTAGATCTTCAATCTGATCTTGATTTTTGGTAAGTTGTACCTGTTCAAAAGCTGTCCATTTCTTCTAGGTATTCCATTTTTGCGAAGTATATATTTTCAAAATATGACCTGATATTTCTCCATATTTCCTGCAGCTCTGTCATTGTGTCCCCCTTTTCATTTCTGATTTTGTTAATTGGGATAATTTCTCTGTTTTTGTTTTGTTAGAATAAGGCTTTTTCTATCTTCTTGACCCTCTCAAAGCACCAATTCTTTGATTTATTGATTCTTTGTATTGTAGTTTTTATTTCAATTGTATTGATTTCAGCTCTAAGTTTGATTATTTCCTGCCATCTACTCCTTGTAGTTGAGTTTTTCTTTAATTTTTTTAAGTCTTATAAGTATAAGTTCCATTAGTTCTCTAGTGTGGGATTTCTCTAGATATTTCATATAGACATTTAGTGCTATGAATTTTCCTCTTAAGACTGCTTTTCTTGTGTACCACAAGTTTGGGTATGTTTTGGATTCATTTTTGTTAAATTCTAGGAATACTTTAATTTTTTTTCTTAATTTCTTCCTTGTCCCAGAGGTGGTTCCTTTGAGTGTTGTTTAGTTTCCATGAGTTGGAAGGCTTCCCGTAATTTTTGATGTTGTTTAACTCTAACTTTAGGCCATTGTAGCTTGATATGATACAAGGGATTATTTCCATTTTTTGTATGTGTTGATATTTGCTTTATGACAAAATATGTGGTCAATTTTAAAGAAAGTTCCATGTGGTGCTGAGAAACATGTATATTCCTTTGCATTTGGGTGGAAGCTTTTGTAAATATTTATTAAAGCCATTTGCATCATAACCTTTGTTATACTCCTTATTTTTTTATTGAGTCTCTGTCTGGTTGACCTAACAAAGGGTGAAAGAGGGGTATTGAAGTCTCCGACTATTTGGGAGTGATAATTGATGTGGGATTTGAGCTTTAGTATTGTTTCTTTTACATAGATAGTTACCCTTATATTAGGGGCATAAATATTCTGGATTGAAATCTCATCTTGCCCAACTTTTCCTCAGATGAGTAAGTAATGTCCATCTTGGTTGCCTTCAACTGATTTCACTTTAAAATCTACTTTGTTTGATATTAGGATGGCAAGACAAGCTTGTTTCTTAGGACCATTTGGAAAATCTTTTTTCAACACTTACTTTTAGCCTGTGTCTGTCATTAAGTTTGAGATGTGTTTCTTGTATGCAGCAGAAGGATGGCTTCTGTTTTTGTATCCATCATGTTAGTGTGTTTCTTTTTATAGATCAATTGAGTCCATTGATATTAAAGGACATTATTAACCACTGATTGATATTTCCTGTTATTTTTGTTGGTGGGTTTTATGTATTTCCTTTCTTTGGGCTTTTTTTTTCAGTAGAGTTACTATTTGTAGTTTTATGGATTTATCTGGGATCCTTAGGTTAGAGTTTTCCCTCTACTGCTTTCTGAAGGGATGGATTTGTGGATAGGTATTTTTTTAAATCTGTCTTTGTCATGAAATGTCTTGTTTACTCCATTAATGCTGATTGATAGTTGTGCTGCATACAGTGATCTAGGTTGACATCCTTGCTCTTTCAGTGTCTGTATAACATCTGACCAAGAACTTCTTGCTTTCATTGTTATCATTGAATAGTCAGGTGTTATTCTGATGTTTCTGCCTTTATAGGTAAATTGGCTCTTTTTTTTCAGCTCTTAATTTTTTTCTTTTTCTTGTATGTTTTATGGCTTGATTATTATGTGGCAAGCTGACTTTTTTGGAGGTCAAATCTATTTGGTGTTCTTTAAGCTTCTTGTGTCTTTATAAGCCTCTCCTTCAAGTTGTGAAAGTTTTCTTCTATGATTTTGTTGAATACATTATCTGTGCATTTGAGCTGGAACTCTTCTTCTTCTTCCTCTTCCTCTTCCTCTTCCTCTTCCTCTTCTTCTTCTTCTTCTTCTTCTTCTTCTTCTTCTTCTTCTTCTTCTTCTTCTTTATCTTCTTCCATTCCTATTAGTCTCAGGTGATATCTTTTTATTGTGTCAAATTTCCTGAATATATTATGTTATGGTTTTTATGGTTTTAGTGGGTTTTTTTGACTGATTTCCTTTAAGGTTACAGGTATTTTGAATTTTGGATTTTTTTTGGTGTTTTATTAATAAAGTAATATTTTTTATCCATGTATTCCCTTGTTCAAAATGCCTTCCTTCTCCTGCAACTCCCAATCAAACTCTCTGCTCCCCATCTTCTCATTTGCTTAAATCCAAGGGCAGGAGGTGCCAAGATCCCAATGTGGATTAGTTGAACATCCATTCCAAGCATGTTCGATTTCTTCATCCTAATATTTATACTGCATTTGCTGTTCCTCTGGAGGGATGGGTTCCAAGGTACCAGTCCAAGGTGATTCAGATTGCAAGCAGTTCACTGGTAGTGATTCACTGTGTTTAAAGTCCAAGGAGGAGTGAGTACATCTCCTGCTTATCTTTCTGGGTTTGTGATATGTCACTGAGGAGATTATTTTCCAAATCCATCCATTTGCCTGCAAATTTTATGATATCATATTTTCTTACTGCTGGGTAGTACTTCATTGTATAGATGTACCACAGTTTGGTAATCCACTCTTCAGTTCAGGGACATCTAGGTTGTTTCCAGGTTCTTGCTATTAAGAATAATGCTGCTATGAACATAGTTGTGCTACTGCTATTGGTGTGCAAATGTGCATGTATAGGGTATATGTCCAATAGTGGTATTGATTGGATGTTGGGGAGATTTATTCCCAGTTTTCTGTGGAACCACCATAATGAATTCAATAACCAAGGAAATAATCGATCTATTTGATAAAAAAAAATTAAAACACTGAAGAGAGAAATTGAGAAGGATATCAGAAAATGGAAAAGTCTCCCATGATCCTGGATATAGAGAATTAGCATAGTAAAAATGGCAATCTTGCCAAAAGCAATCTACAGATTCAATGCAATTCCCATTAAATCCCAACAAAAATTTTCAAGGACCTAGCAAGAACAAAATTTGATTTCATTTGCAATAACAGGAAAGCCAGTCTTGCCAGGGTTTATCTATCTTGTTGACTTTCTTAAAGAAACAACTCTTTGATTCACTGATTCTTTGTTTTGAAATTTTTGTTTCAATTGTGTTGATTTCAGCTCTGAGTTTGATTATTTCCTGGAGTCCACTCCTTTAGGTGAGTGTGGTTCTAATTGTTCTAAGGTTTGCAGCTGTGTTGATAGTTTTCTAGTGTGGAATTTCTCTAGGTTTTTCATACAGGATTCCAGTGCAATGAATTTTCCTGTTAAGACTGTTATCATTGTGTTCCATAAGTTTGGGTGTGTTGTGGATTCATCTTTGTTAAATTCTAGGAAGACTTTGATGTTTCTCTTAATTTCTTCCTTGACCCAGAGGTGGTTCAGCTGAGTGATGTTTAGTTTCAATGAGTTGGCAGGCTTTCTGTGATTTTTGATTTTGTCAAACTCTACATTAGGACATGGTGGTCTGTTATGATAGAAAGGATTATATCCATTTTTTGTACTTATCAATATCTGCTTTATGAACAAATACGTGGTCGATGTTAGCGAAAGTTCTGTGTGGTGCTGAGAAATATGTATATTTCTTTGCATTTGGATAGAAGCTTCTGTAAATATCTATTAAATCCATTTGCATCATAACCTCTGTTAAACTCCTTATTTCTCTGTTGAGTCTCTGTCTGGTTGACCTATCTGGGGGAGAAAGTGGGGTATAGAAGACTCCCACTATTAGTGATGTGGGATTTGCGATTTTGTTGTGTTTTATTTTACATTCATAGATGCTCTTATATTAGGGGCATAAATATTCAGGATTAATATATCATCTTGATCAATTTTTCTTGATATGATTAAGTAATATCCACCCTGGTCTCTTTTAATTCATTTTAGTTTGAAGTCCACTTTGTTAGATATTAGTATGGCGACGTATTCAGATATTAGTATGGAAACACCAGTTTCTTAAGGCCATTTGATTGGAAAATATTTTCCCAACCCTTTATCTGAGACTTTGTCTGTCTTTAAAGTTGAGGTGTGTTCTTGTATGCAGCAGAAGGATGGTTTTTGTTTTTGTATCCATCTTGTTAGTATAAAAAAAGTATCTTTTTATAGGTCAGTTGAGTCCATTGATATTAAGGGATATTAATGACCACTGATTGTTATTTCCTGTTATCTCTAAGATATCTTTGTATGCATTTCTTTCTCTGGGTTTTCTTCTGTAGGTTTATCTATTGTTTATGTTCATGGATCTATCTGTGATTTTAAGGTTGGAGTTTTTCCTCTAACAATTTCTGTAGGGCTTGATTTGTGGATAGGTATTGTTTAATTAAGCCTTTTGTCATGAAATATCTTGCTAACTCCATCTATGGTGATTGATATTTTTGCTAGGTATAGTATTCTATTTTGGTAGCCACGTTCTTTTAGTGTCTGTATAACTTGTGACCAAGACCTTCTTGCATTCATTCTTTCCATTTCAGGTGTTATTTCATGGATATGCCTTAGTAGGTAATTTCACCCTTTTGTTATGTATTTCCTAAAGTTTTTTCTTTGTTCTGTGTTTTTGTGTCTTGAATATTATTTCAAGAACAGAATTTTTTTGGTGGTGAAATATATTTGGTATTTTGTAAGTTTCTTGTTTCTTCTGTTCTTTAGGTTGGGAAAGTTTTCTACTTTGATTTTATTGAATATATTATCGGTGCCTTTGAGCTGCTATACTTCTATTGCAATCATTCTTGGTCTTTATATGGTGTTCCCAATATTTTTGAATTTTTTTTGTCATAGCTTTTTGTTTTTAGGGTTTACTTTGACTGATGTATCTATTTATGCTATTTAGCCATCCATTCCAGTGATTCTCTCTCTCATCTCTTGGATTCATTTGGTTCTGATTGTATCTGAAGTTCCTGCTCTTTTCTGCAGATTTTCTACTTCCACCTTTGCCTCATTGGTGCCTCTTCTACTGCTTCTATTTCAATGTTTAGTTCCTGGAATGTTTTTTTTCACTTTTTGTGTTTCCTCTTCTTTTTTGTCTTTCAAAGATTAGTTCATCTCATCCAATTTTTTGTTTGTATTTTCTTCTTTTTATGTAAGGAACTTTTCTATGTCCTCTTTTAAGGCTTCATATAGGTGTTTTTGCTGTTATTTACTTCTGTTTCCTCTTCATTGCTCTGTTTGGGTCTTGGTGTTGTAGAACAATCAGTTTCTTATGGTGTTACGTTGTTGTTCTCTGTATTGTTATATGAACTCTTTCACTTGCTTCTGTCCATAGCTTCAGTGTTTTACACTTTGTCAGCTCCTAGTCTGTTGTGGCTAGAGGGCTTCTGTGTGTCCGTTCTGCTCTGAGCCAGTTTTCTGCATGATCTCTGGCTCTGCTCTAGACTTGGTTCTTGTATTGAAGGCACCTGATTGTCTATGATGTTGAAGTTCACCCCAGAGGTGGGGCCTGGCAATGGGAGGTCCTTTCTGTTAGTGGTCACTTGGGTAGGTCCCTCACAGCTAAAGTCTAGGGCCTGTCTGCTAACAAGAGTGTGAGATCAGAACCTTGGGTGTGTACCTGGCCATAGAGGAATTCTCTCGATAGGCGGCCCAGGACCTGGAATTCCACTCTGGACATGGTTCTGAATTACAAAGGTGTCAGTCTTCTTTGTGTTTTTTTGTGAAATTATATATATATATATATATATATATATATATATATCTTAAGCCGTTTGAGTCATAGAATATGTTATATTCCTTGTTTCTCTGGTAAGTTTTTGTCTAGCAGATCTGTCCATTGGATTGAGTGGTGTATTGAGGTCTATCACATTAGTGTGTTTAGCTTAAGAAGTGATTAAGCTTTTGCAATGCTTCCTTTATAATGATGAGTGCACTTGCAATTGGAACATAAATGTCCAGGTTTGATATTTTATATTGATGATTTTTTTGTGAGATGAATTTGTAATGCCCTCTAGAGATCTTTTTATATTGATTTAGTTTTAATTATATTTTGTTAGCTATTAGGATATTAGAATGTCATTCATTCTGAGGTAGTATGTGCCTTTTTAGTTGAAGTGTGTTTCTTTTATGCAGCAGAAGGATGAATATTGGTTGTGTATTTATTCTGTTAGCTGGTGACTTTTTATATAAAAATTGATCACACTGACATCAGTTGCTTTTTATGACCAATGATTGTTAATTTTTGTATCAGCGTATGTGTGTGTGTTTACATTTTTTGCATTTCTGCATTTTGAGTTTTATCAATTGCTTGTGATTTGTGGGTACATATAATTTAATTATATTGAAATTTTGTAGTGATTTCTGTATGATTAGATTTATGTTTAGGTATTTTTTAAGTCTAGTTTTTTCATTGAATAGTTTGTTTGCTCCATAGAATTCTAAGTTTTATAGTCTCCATTGAGAGGATCATTGTTATTCTGATGTGTTTGTTTTTATAAATTATTTTCCTTTTTCCTCTGAAGCTCTTAATATTCTTTCTTTTTAAAAAATGTTTAGTTTTCATTTATTGTATGGCAAGCAGACATTTTGTGGGTCTAGTCCACTTGGTCTTTTGTAAGCTTCTTGTGTATTCATAGACATTTCCTTCTTTTGTTTAAGAAATATTTCTTTTATGATTTTGGTGAGTATATTTTTTTTGCTTATGTCTTTCTCTTTCTATTCATCTCCTTCTATTTCTATTATGTTGATATTTGTTCTTTTCATTGTGTCCCAGATTTTTGGAGGTTCATAATGTGACATGTTTTACTTTAGTGGTTTTTTTGAGTTATGAATCTGTTTTCTTTATTGTATCTTCCACTTGAGAGATTTTTTTCTCTTGTATTTTGTTGGTTATGCTTGCAACTATATTTTTTGTTCATTCCAATTTCCTATTTTAAGCATTATCTCAGTGTGTGTCCTCAATATGGCTTCTTTCAATTTTTCTTTCTTGTAAAATTTTCTTTATATGCTATTTTTGAAGTGGTGATATATTGGCTGTTATAAGGGATTTATTGATTTTTTTCTTCAATTTTTGTTTGTATTTTTCTCTAGTTACTTTATGAAGTTTTTTGTTGTACAATATGCTTTATTCATATTGATTCCTTCTTAATATAAAAATTGTATTTTTCCTTTTTCTGTGTATGCCCTTTCTTGTCCTCTCATCACTCCTCCCAAACCCTCCCCTTCTGCATTTAGACTTCCACCATGCCCTTGCAAAATTTCCTCTCCCAAAATGGCAAGAAGTTCCAATGTGAATCCCCTCAGGCTAGCCCATTCACTCTATGCCGGTTCAATTCTCTCATCCTAATATCAAGACTGGGTTAGGTTCTCCTCTACAGAAAATGGGCTCCAAAATGCCTCCCATGCACAGAAACAGAGTCCCATCCTCCACTCACGGATCCACCTACTGCTCATGCCAATCAACAGTTACCTACATTTAGAGAGCCTAGATCTTCTTCTTTCTGGTTTCCCAATGGTTGTTTTTCATTCAGTGAGCTCCCCATAGCTCCAGCCAGCCTCTTTGTGGTGCTTATTCTCATAATTCCTATTCTTTTGCTCGTACAAACTCTCCTCTCCACCTCTTCAGCTAGGCCCAGAGCTTGGCCTAGTGTTCAGCCATAGATCTCTGCCTCCACTTTCATTTGTTGTTGGATGTAGTTTCTGTAATGATACTTGGTGTGGAGGTTCATTTGATTATTCAACATGTCCTGTTTATGAATCCCCTCCACTATTGGCTGGAAACCTATCCAGGGACAACCTGTGGGTTCTTTGAGGTTTAACTAACAGTCAGTATCTTTCACGCTGCACATTGACTTCCTGTATCAAGACATCCATCTCTTTTTTCTGCCTCTTTGTTGCTTCTCCCTCAATCATCTTCATCGCTCACGATTTGCTCTCATCTGTTCTTGGATGCTACCTAGTATGATCTCAAATTGCTAAGGAGATTTTCTATTTGTTCTTAGTAGAAGAATCTTTGTCTTTTTTAAGTTCCCTCTGATCTCAGTTTGTTCAGAGGTTGCTGTTTGCAGCTTAGGTATTCTTCAATTTTTGTCTAAAATTTGCTTAAGAGATTACATGCCATGGCTATCATTCTGTAATTGTAATACTTACCTCAGGAGAATATTCTGCAAATCCATCTATCTAGCTGCAAATATTAGGCTGTCATTTTTTTTTTTTTTTTTTTACTGGTGAGTACTCTTCCATTTCATGAATGGAACACAGTTTGTTAATCAATTCTTAGGTGAGGGGCATCTAGGATTTTCTAGGTTCTTGCTATTACAAATAATAATGCTACGAATAAAGTTGAACAAATGTCTTTATGTTGTAAATGTGCATCCCCCTTATATTGGTAATGTGCACAATTGTGTTATTGCTAGATTCTTGGGGAGACTGATTCCCATTGTTCTGAAAAACCACTATACTATATTCCAGAGGGGCAGTAAAAGTTTATACTCTCACCAGCATTAGAGGAGTGTTCACCTTGCTCTGCATCCTATCCAGCATTGGCTGTCATCTGTGTTTATAATCACTGCCATTAAGACAGGTGTAAGGCAGTATCTCAAAGTTATTTTGATTTGCATTTCTCTGATGGTTAAAGATGTTGAGCAATTTTCAAGTGTCTTTTAGCCTTTTTTAATTCTGCTGTGAATTTCCTTTTTGGCTCTGAACTTCGTTATTTAATTGGTTTGTTTAGTATTTTAGAAGACAATGTTTGTAATAAATCTGTAAAGGTTTATTTTGGATGTTGGATCACTTCTCTAATGCATTCAATTTTCTTTGCTAATTTTTAAATTTTATACCAAACTGTCATGGTTGCTATTCAGCATTAAATGTGTGGCAATCATTTAAAGACTGACTGTCTGTTTAAGCATAATTTTTCTGCCCAAGAAATTGGTTTTAAACTGCATCAATTCCCCTAGATTTACTGTGTGATATTTTAAATTTTAACTTTACTTTTATTCTATGGTCTCCACTGTTATTACAGCTCAGTCTCTAGTACTCCTTTAACTGTATCTGTCATGTCTTTAAGGATCAGTCTATTACAATAAAACCAGAAATTTAACATTTGCTATGCAAGTGGTCAGTGCATACCATATGTACGTTTTGCTTCTGTGAATCTTCTTTAATCTAATGTTTGTACATGGACTGATTCAGCTCTTACATAGTTTTTAATATTTGGCCTTTTAACTACATATCCTTGTGATCCGCATTTTTATTATCATTATTATTATTATTATGAACAAAGAAGTCACCCTTTCTAACCTTGTATATCCTTATTCAAGGTCCCTTTCCGCTCCCACCACATCAGGTAATTCTTTCTTCTCCTCAACTCCCCATCCACTCCCTGGGCAGGCAGCAGGCAGTCCCATGGTCCCACAGCCCCAATATTGCTTAGTTCAGTCTCCACTCCTGGCGGATCCAGTTTTCTCCCCCCTCCCTCAAGAGTCAGGTCTTCCTCTAGGGGGAGTGGGTGATCCACATTTCTCTAAGACTTACACCTACCTGAGCTTTCTTATTAACTGACATTTTTAATGATAAAGCAGAAATAATCAAAAAAATTATTTAAAATGAATATTGCTATAGTTTCATCTACATTATTTATGCTCTCCTTTAATGATTCCATTTCTACACCATCTAGCTTTTATCAGAGACAAAAATCACTTTCATTATAATACTGTTTACTGTACTTTAATGTGAGAAGTAAAGCTTTCTCTGAGTCTCATACTAAATTCCCTTTTTAAAAAATTCCAAATGAATCAAAAAATATATTTTAAATGATGAAGCAGATGACTGTGAAGTACAGCAGCTATCTAATGTGTTGGCAGCTGAGGAGGAAACTCAGAAAAAGCATTTTAAATAAACAGAAGAAAGAAGCCATTGTCTAAAAAGCTCAGCAAGGTGATGTTGGAGAAAAAATATGGGACAGAAAATGCCTATGGCTAGAGGCTAACTCTAAACCACAATCCTATCAAGCCAGGTATTGACTCAGCCCTTGTGCTTCAACAGCATGTGTGGCTTATTTGAGCATCTTCAGCCATCACAAAAATGTAACTCAAAACAACTTTGAGATACCACCTTATACCTATCAGATTGGCTAAGGTAAAAGACATAGATGACAGTCTATGCTGGAGAGGGTTCAGAGCCAAGGGGAACACTCCTCCATTGATGTTGGGAATGTAAGTTTGTTCAGCCACTCCGGAATTCAGTATGGTGGTTTCTCAGAAAACTGGGAATCAATCTTCCCAAGGATCCAGCAATACCACTACGGGGCATATACCCTAAAGATGCACATTTGCACTCAAAAGGCATTAGCTCAACTATGCTCTTAGCATCATTATTCATGTAGCAAGAACCTGGAAAAAACCTAGATGTCCCTCAACTAAAAAATGGATTAAAAAACTGTCGTACATCTAAGCAATGGAGTACTACTCAGCAGTAAGAAAAAATAATATCCTAAAATTTGCAGGCAAATGGATGGATTTGGAGAATATCCTCCTGAGCGAGGTATCACAAACCCAGAAAGATAAGCAGGGATGTACTCATTCATTAGTGGCCTTCAAACAATAAAGCCAAACGCAAAACATGTCCATGCTGCACACTACAACCAGTGAACCGCTTGGGATCTGAAACACCTTGGACTGGCACCTTGGATCGCACTCCCTCCAGAGGAACATCTGATTCAGTCTTGATGTCAGGGTGAGGAAAGTGGATCTACCAAGGGTAGTACTAAGCCATATTGGGTCCTTGGGACTTCCTGCCCTTGCAGGACAAAACATAAAGAGATGTGGAGAAGAGAGAGTGACTGGAATGGGTGAGAGGGAGAAGGGAACTTGACCAAGGATATACATAGAAAAGTATGATTTTATTCATAAAAATAAATTATTAATAAAAAACAATTTGTGCCACAAAAGTTGAGTGCTAGCTATTGAATGAATACTATTTAGTATATAGTATAACATGGAGCTGATGATAGAGAAAAGGTGAAATATTAAAAATTCATAGAATAAATGACAAACAATTTCTAGATAGTACCTTTGACTGAACATGATAGGTCTCATTTCCCTAACTCCTCAGACTACCTGGGAACATATACAAAATGTGATGAGCTTCTACTTGCTTTTGGCTTATAATTTTACACACCAAGGTTGTTTAACTTTCTCTTTCAACATTTCTTGAACTAGAATTAAAAGTCTGTTCCATCACTGCTTGGCTATGTTAGGGTTTGAACTCAGAAAGATCAAGAGGATCTCTACATCTCAAGTAGATTAAAGGCATGGGTCACCACTTAACTGTCATTCATGCCTTACTTGATGTGGGATGTGTTTCTGTATGTTCTCAATATCATTCATTATAAAAGGACTATATACCTATGGCAGGGCATCTTAAATGTAGGCAGGAAATCTGAGCATATATAAAGGGAAAGAGGGCAGAGTGAGACAGAGACCTAAGAAGCAAAATATAAAGAAATAGGGAAGCCAGGGGCCATGTAGCAAGAAAAGATTGGTGGTTTAGTAAAAATGCAAGAGCAATATGTCTAAGCCAAAGGGCAAGCAGTATGTAATTAATATGAGTTTTTGTGGGACTGTGGGTCTGCAGATCTGTACCAAAGGCCTGAACAGGACAGAAACCTCTAACTACATTTTGTGTGACTCCCTCCACTGTTATTTCAGGCTGTTTTTATTAATTATACAATATATTGCCAGATTCATGAGTATAATTCAGAAATTTATGTATATCTATTTTCTCCTATAATATATAACAATGTATATATACGATGTGTAGAGTTTAAATTATTATACTTTACACAATTTAGATATATGATTGTATGTGGATTCATAAGATATATAATTATATCCCAAATAGTATATTTATATTACTTTAAAATGTGCATTTAGAACTGATTATTTTGTCATCCAAAAATCTTATTATTTTTTAGCACTTGGAAGATTGTCTTATTCTGTGAGCATTATTTTGTTATTTGTATTAATGGTTGAGGTCTCATTACATTTTTGCCATTGATATTAGCATGCTTATTATTCCTGCCCTTGTTCAGCTTATATTTAGGAAGTAATATGTTTCAGACCATATGTGTCTTTATGTGCAACATACAACATACCTATGAGACACAATCTCAAGCAAATCTCCTGGTCCTCAGGCACTTACAATTTTTCTGTCTTATTTTTCTCAAAAAACCTAAAGCAAAGGAGCAATAATTTTATTGTAGATGTATCCTTTGGAACTGCAATCAACATTTCTTTAATTGTCTAAAAAACATTGTTTTAAATCAGGTGTAAAGAATAGAGTTTTCATGCATAAGGACAGATATATACAATATTTAGTGGGGAATGCTGTTTTAGTAAACTGGCAGTTTTGGTTTCTCTTCTAACATACAAGTCTTCACTAACTCATAGCACTTACGTTTTTTGAGAACTAAGCCATAATGTTCCACTAGACAAGCAGGTAATATGTTCAATTACAGATAACAAGATAATATTGGAAGCCCCTAGTGTAATGTATAGACAATAAGTAGTCACCACTTCTAGGACAAAACTCACAGTACTAAGAATCTACCAATTTTATATAGTTTAGCTATTATATAAATATAAAAACTGGAATTAAATTCTTTACTTGATATATTTATTGCTCAGAGATATATAAAATTGTGATGAGTACTGAGGAAATATGCAGCAATAAAATTGCACGTTGCAACAATTTTATAATTTTAAATTAAAAAATCATATTGATTCAAAAAATCAGTAAATTGAAAGAAGCATTGAATAATGACATGGAAATATCTAGACATAAATAAAAGACCATTTAGCTACACTTTTGTGATGTATGTCATCAGACTATAAATAAAGAAGTCATGTTGTTAGCTCTACTTACTATTTTGCTTGCCTGACATTTAATATTGGTTAGTGAAATTAAAATTTTACTAAGTCTACATTTTATCTTAGCATGATCCAAAGTATGCAATGATGAATATTATATTGTAGTATATCACATTTAAAATTTGAAAATTCAGTATTCTTTAGAATAATCAAAAGAAACAAAGTAGAGAAGAGAGAGTGACTGGAGGTGGTGGGATGGCGAAGAGACCTTGAACAAGGATTTACACTGATAGAAAATGTGACTTTTTTCACAATAAAAACAAAAAAAGAAAAAAAATAACCCAGTAAAATGTCTTGAATTATTAAGAAACACATTGATATTTTTGTACAAATCTGTTATATGCCAATTAGAATATAGAATAAAATTATGATTTATATAAATATATCTTTAATATTTTAACACAACTGATTAAAAGATGAAACCAAATTTTACTAGTAAATCTCTTTACTAGGAAAGCCTTCTTTATAAAAAGTATAGCACAGGCAGATATAAATAGATCATTATGAGTTCAGAAATACTATGGTCTTTATAGAAAGTTTCAGGAAAACCTAGATATAGTAAGGTCCTGCACATGTAAAAATGCAACCTGGATTTCACACAATAAAATCTTCATTGTTAGTAATATAAGAAGGCTCTAGTAATATTGCATAAACAAATAATAGCTCAAAGAATTAAGCTCATACTATATTTGTATAACACATATTTAAAACAGAGGTCAACTAAACTCCATAGTTGACATTCATCTCTTAATGAAAAATCTATTTTTAATTTTGAACTACATTTTTAGAGAATTAACCTTTCTTGAATGTCATCTGTTTCTGATATGATGAAGTGAGTTCTGATCTGGGCCTTAACAAGATAACATAGCACTTTGGGAAAATAAAGCCAAGGCGGGCTGCATTAGAAGTCAAAATACATAAAACTTTTATAGCCACTGTGAACTTTCTTTGGTGCAGTTATAAACAAGGAGGAATGTGAATAAAACAGAGAACATCAGCATGCTGAATAAGAGAAACTTGGATTTACTGATTGTATTAGGAAAATTCCAAGACAAGAAAGACATAGTAAATCTCCCAAGTGCCAAGAAACATAGATATTCTAGGGTAGCATGGAAATCAAAAAATAAGTCCATAGTGCACACAATGGTGATATGTTTGTATTAAGAATGAACATATAAATTAAGGAAAGAGCAGAGGTTTCTTTTATAGATTCCACCAAGCACAAAGTAAATCAGTGTACATATGTGAAGGATAAAATTTATGGCCTTTTTATTATTAACCACCTTAAGATTATTCTTGGAATGGGACTTTAAAAGCAATAACCATAGTGATTGTTTTGATTAACATGGTGGCAAGAGCCTCAGTGAATGAACCTCCAGGTATGATCTGCTATAGTATACAGGTGGTAGTATTGGAAAAGTCTATGAAGGACAAGGAACAGATGAAATTGTTGGTAAGTATAACAAGCAAGATGTAACTCAGAGTCCTATTATTAGTCTTGACAAATGAAGTGTCTTAGTGCTTAACAGAGAACCCAGAACAACAGCTGTTAGTACAGAGACACACAGAGCTATGGCTGTGAGTGTTATCCCTAATGTGTCTTATGGTCAAGAAAAGTCACAATTCTCTGGAGACAGTGTTTCTTTTCCATGCTTGCATAATGGCTTTTTTTATACTTCATACACTGATCAACATGTTAGGGAGAAACCTGATGCTAAGAAATTACCCAACAACCCACAAAATGGCACCAGCTAAGAATCCAAGCAGTAGTTGAGAGGGTCCTACTCTTACCTATCCTTAATGAAATATTTAACCACAGTAAATGTCATTATAGGTTCTTCATTTAGAAATGGATTAACAAACTGTAGTACATCTACACAACAGAGTACTACTCAGCAGTAAACAAAAAAGATAAACTAAAATTTGCAGGTGAATGGATGGATTTGGTGTATATCCTCCTGAGCAAGGGTCTCACAAACCCAGAAGGAAAGCAAGGGATCTACTCATTCATTAATGGACTTTTAGCTAAAGTATTCTTATTTTATTGAAAGTTGATGGGTGAATAAAGTTCACAAACCAAATCAAAGCAAACCAAAACTTCTGGTTTGACTGTAGAAGGGTTGCTAAGCAGGAATTTATGATGGTCATAGTGCATCTGTGGGTATTAGTTGTGACCTAGTGTGCTTTCTTCAGCTGTAGCTTAACCTAACCTGGATTGTGGTGCCTTAGATTTTATTTTGTATGTTCCATGTATTTTAGAGGAAAGAGACACAAGGAAGAGTTATTTTCATTATTTAATATACCTACATAAGAACAAACTAACTACAACTATTTATAAATTTAAAGTTGTATTAATCAATTTTCTCCCTTTATGTTAATCTCAATACTATTTCTTTTAAAGGCAATTTCAATAAAAAGTAAGAAACAGAGAAAGATTAAAAAGTAGGTGTGGAAATTTCTAAATGTTGAGATGGAATGCAATGAATTTTATTAGTAGAAAAAAAGAAAGTGTTTAAAACATATGCAGACATTCATAGCTAAGTACTGAGTCTAGTTCCCAGTCTAGGCAAAGTGAGGGAGGAGAGATTTTTTGAGCAAAGTGGTACAGCCCAAGGAAAACACAAAGAAACAGTTGATACAAACTTTTGGGAGTTTACTGGTTCTGAACTGACAACTGCAGAGCCTCCATGGAACTGTAATGGGCGATTTAGATGTAAATGACAATTACATGACATACACATTTTATGGGGCATCTAGAAGTGGGACCAATATTGCTTAATGCATGAATTGGCTTCTGAAGAACATATTCTACAGAGGAACACCTTGCTCAGCGTTAATCCCAAAAGTGGGGGAAGAATTTGATCCTACATCAACTTGATATAACAGATTACATTAACTCACACAGGGAGTTCTTCTACCCTCAGAGAAGTGGATGTAGGCATGAGATGCCTAAAAGTAGATTAATCATGAGAAGAAGATAGGGAATTGGAACACTAGTATGTTTAAAAAGCTTTTAAATATAAAATGAAAAAATTGTTTTTAATGAAAGGAGAAAAGTTTAAAAATAAAGCAAAATAGTTTCACCTTACTGGACTAGAGACTTATTCTTGTTATGAATTTGTCTGTCTTGAACATCATTGACATGCCAAAGCTATGTTTTGTCTTAATAATGATTTGCATTTAGCATGATTTTGTTAATCCATGCCATGTTTTCTCTTAGCATGTGTCTGTTTATTTTTGGTTTTACAGTTCAATCAAAATCTTCTCTCTTTTATTCCTAGAACCTTCTCACTCTCTCAATTCATGCTATCCAATACTCACTTTTTGTTTTTATTCAAAAATCTGTGGGCTTCTCTTAGATTTTAGCCAGTCATGGTAATACAAGTTACAAAGAGTATATTACATCCTCCTCATCTATGGCAGGATGAAGAAATCTGGTAGGAGGAATGCATCTCACAATCTGGCAACAGAGTCAAAGACAGCCCTTCATCCCACTGTTAGAAGTACCAAAGAAAATCTAAGCTACATAACTATAACATGTGTTGAAGGATTATGTTAGCCCCAAACAGTAGAATACTAAAATTAGGACTAGAATAAGGACCCATCTTTGAGTTTAGCTTAAAAACTTATAGCGATAAAAACTACCAAGATTTCATTTGAACTACTGTTGATAATACTTCTAGGAATATGAGATATAGAAGTTGGAGCATCCATTTTCTATAATCAGACAAGACTTTCAGGGAAGGGAATGGAACACAAACAAAGTATTAAATATTAACAAGAAGCATTCCTCAGAGTCAGAGAATGTCAATATTTATTCCATATTTATGAATCCACTAGTATTAATATGGCCTGCACCACCCATTGTCAGCTAGTTTCTAAAATGGTGAATTAGCCTTTTAACTGTAAGGTAATATTTATGAGGTGATAAAATGAAGGGCTGTTGTAGTATTCTTCAGAAGTTCTAAAATGACATCTAGTATATGTTATGCTTTCCTTCATAGCAATTATTTATGGGTCAAAGAATTAAGGGGTGAAAATTAAAGTGATTCCACTCAATACTACCTCTAGTGATACCTAAAAATTGCATATTGCTTCAATGACATTATCGTTAGCTATCCTAGAAGACTGGTTTAAAATTTGTAGTACAACTACCTGAAATCAAAAAAAAAAAAATTAATTAGTACTTCAGATTTTATCCTGGTCAAATTGATATTTAATTTCCTTAATGTAAACAGTCTCCTATAAAAACAACAGTCACAATAGATATGATAATTCTACACAACTACAAGGATATTCAGTTCCTTTTCTATAGAGGTATAAAGCATAATGTATTAACTGCAACTCATTATGTAAGACTATTATCTGTGTTATTATAGCCTGTGATTAATGTCAGTGAAGCTGGAATCTTTTTATTTTTCCTTTTTTTGACTATTATGAATAAAGAAGTCACATTATCTATCTGTGTATATCCTTATTAAAGGTCCCTTACTCCCCAACACACCAAATCAGGTCACTCTCTCTTCTCCACATCTGCCCATCTCCTCCCAAGCATGGGCAGGAGGTCCCAAGGTGCCAAGATCCCATTATTGCTCAGTTCAGCCTCCAATCCTGGCAAATCAAGTCTTCTCCCCCCAATATTGAGACAGAGTCAGATGTTCCTCTAGGGGGAGTGGGATCCCAGGTTTCACTCCAAGGTGTTTCAAATTCCAAGCTATTTAGTTGTAGGGAGCTGCGTACAGCCACACCTTAAGATGGTGCTGGCCTTGAGCACTCTCCCTGGTAAACAACTCCATATTTGGCTAAGGCCAAGGATCTGGCTTGCTTCCACGTATCTGAGCCTATCAGTGATGCCCACATGGCTATCTTGGATTGGAAGCCCTGAGGGTATTTCGCTAAGAGCAGGCTTCCCCCCAGTGTCGTTCCTCATCCATGAGAGAATGGTTGTTCGTCTGAATGAGTGAGTGAGTGAGTGAGTGAGTGAGTGAGTGAATGAGCTAGTGAGTGAAGATAAGAAGATATCTGAAATGCCCGAATAAAGTGCAGAGAGAAGGATTCGGTGTTGCGTGTTCCTTGCGGGACGAGGTGGCGCGCGACAAGTGGTGGCCCGTACGGGGAAGAAATAAGAACTAAACTCGCACCAACGGACGACAGGATTCAGAACTTTCTGCATTCAGGGGGTGCACCGGTAAGTCCCAGGTAAAGTGGGATCCGCGATTAAAGCGGGTAGCTCCGGCCTATAAAGGTAAGGCGGAGAAGAGGGAACTCACCAAGGAGTGGGTGAAACCTCTTGGCGCTAGCGGGGTAGCTCCGACCTGTAGATAAAGGCGGAGAAGAGGGAGCTCACCAACAGTGGGTGAAACCTCTTGGTGCCATGGATGCATGGCAAACTCACTGTCTGTTGTAGCGGTGGACGCACAGTAACCTTGAGCTCAAGATAACAGTAACAGCAGTTTCGGCTCAAAGTGAAAGTAACAGCAATAGCAAGGCTGGAGCTCTTTGGGAAAAGCTTGGAAAAAGATTTTTGAAATAATGAGTAAAAATCATATAAGGATGGGGTCTTCAACCTCAAGTCCAATTTTTTTTGGCATGAGCTGCTATACCATGTCTCTTATCTTTTCCTTAGAATTTTGCTACTGTACCATGAATGTGGTTTAATTCCTTATATACAATTTCTTATAAATACTGCCCTGCTAAGTTGTTTTGTCTTATTGCCTAGCTATATTAAATGTAATTCCATAAAGATTTAAGTTTAACTTACAAACATTTGGTATCATACAGTGTAAAGTTTTAAACCTTATGCTAATGAAACCTCCATTTGGGTCTTACTACTACCAAGCCCTAGGCTTCAAGGCTCAACCACAGTGGGAGCCTTCAGTTTAACTTGCCTTAGGCTCTAGAGGCCTAGGCAGCCACGGTCTTTAGCATAAGAATGAAGGCCAGACTCTAGGCCACATAAGCAGGTTTCTGAACAGCATAGACTCTGGATATTCGAGACATTCGTGGGTACAAGCCACTAATTCAGAATGTACATTTTATGTGCTCAAAAATGTGTGATTTTAATAATCACTATCCTTTCTTCAAAATTGATTGACTTTCTAAAGACTCATTCAATGTGTTTTTCCAGAGTTATTACGACCTTTAAAGAATGCTAGAAAATGCTGTGCAATTGTGGTCTCTTCACCACTTACAGATGTGAAAATCACAGCAGCCAAATCTGCTCAAGTGGCATAGTTTCTAGCTGTACAGCTGGCCTTTAATACATATTCTCTTAAACTATTTAATCTGTTCACTGATATAGTCAATATGTGTGACACAGATCCCTTCAGAAACAGCTAGTTATATTGCACCTGTGAGTAAAGTATGTCAACTTTCATTAAAAATACAGGCTTTTGTGGGACAGAACTCAAGCTAGTTTATGTGGGATGTTTGTGTGTTCATTCTGACCTTCCTAGTGAAGGCAATGTCTGTGCTGATCAGTTTACTGAATCAACATATGTTATGTTTAATGTTTAATGCATTTGTTAATGTATTTTAAGTCCATCAAAGATTTTATCATAATGCTGGATCTTTGAAATTTAATTTCAAGATCACAAAGGACCAAGCCATTAAAATAGTCAAACAGTGTCCTTTGCGTACAGAATTTCTGTCAGTAACTATTTTGTAATGAATCCTTGAAGCATTTTGCTTCTATTCATATTTGGCAGATAGATGTTACTCATATTCCCTCCTTTGGAAGGATGGTCTATGTCCATGTTTCTGTTGATACTTGTTTTCATCTTAACTTTTTGCCTCTGCACATTCTGAGGGAAAGGCTAAGGATGTTAAAAGCCGTTGCTTATAGAGTTTCCAAAAGTAATTATGTTTTGCCAAATTTTGTGAAGACTGAGATTTCTTATAATTTTTATGGGTCTGACAATTGTGGAAGCAACTCTCATTGCACTCTTAAAGTTTGTCTTAAAACTGAGAAGGGAGAGTATGCAGCCATGCCCAAAGACCATTTATCCTTCATTTATTTATATTGTAAATGTTTTAACTGTGGATTCTCAGTCACTTGCTGCAGCTGATAGATACTGGAGGCTTAGCAACATGGTCTGCCCTATAACCCCCAAGGGCAAGGCATAGTGGAAAGAGCTCACCACACACTCAAGGAGTGCCTTATTAAACAGAAAAGGGGAATAGGCCATGGCCGTACCCCAAAGGAAAGACTTGCCCTAGCTCTATTCACTCTTAATTTTTTAAATTTGGATGCTCATGGGGCTGTAGCAGCAGACCGGCACGCCAATCCAGGCACGATGCAGAAAGGACTGGTGAAATGGAAAGACATCCTCACAGGCCGCTGGTGTGGCCTGGACCCTGTTTTAACATGGGCGAGAGGGTCTGTTTGTGTTTTCCCCCAGGATAGAAATGATCCAGTTTGGGTACTGGAGCATCTGACCAGGAAGATTCAATCGGAAAAGGTAAATGAGGCCAGGGAGCAAGCAGACATGCAGAAGCTCCTGTTGCTGGCCCTGATGGTACAGATAAGTGCTTGCCATAATCGCAGTCATTTCATTGGCTGCCATAGGAGCCGTGAGCCATATCGTGCAGACTGCGCAGACTTTGAATGCAGTCTTGGCTAATGTAGTATAGGCTCTAGACATACAAAAGAATCTTATTGCCCAGTTAAAAAAGGGCTTGATGGTTATTAAACAAAGGATCGAACTGGTGCAAAAGTAGATTGAAACTCTTTGGCAGCTGGCCTAGCTTGGCTGTGAATGGAAGTTTGCAGAATTACGTGGGACTAGTGTACAATATCAGAACTTTATTCATGCTGCAAATCTGTCTAAACAGTTGTCAAGTTATCTTTTAGGAAACTGGATTGGTGAATTCGAAAACATGATGGCCCAGCTGAGAGTGACCATGGTGATCGTGAATTCTACTGGAGTGGATGCTGGACCTGGCAGAAGGACTGGCGTCCTGGTTCTCCGCCACTGTGGATCACCAGAAAGAGTGGGTGGGAATGGGAGCTCTGGTGAGCCTGATGGTGCTGATATTCCTAGTGTGCCTGTGGTGCATTTGCCGTATTAGGTTCACTCAACGCCATAATGCAGCCATGATTCTACAAGCCTTTGCTGCCTTGGAGATGGGACAGTCCCCTCATGTTTGGCTGGCTACCTTGAAAGATTAATTTTTCTAGCACAGGATGCAAGGCTTGCGCACTGCACTTGGGATCCACTGAGGCTTGGATCCACAGAGGTTTGGAGCCCAAGAAGAGCATGTCTGATTGCATGCGGGTTGATACCCACATTCCCACCTCTGTGAAAAATGGGTATCAGACAGGTCTGATGTTGTCTGGGTGGAGGACACCTGGAGAAGCATTAGTATACATTCCTTTGCACAACAGAGATCAGGCCTCTACTCTTGCCTGTTGCTTTTATATTTAAAAAGGGGGAACTGTAGGGAGCTGCGTACAGCCACACCTTAAGATGGTGCTGGCCTTGAGCACTCTCCCTGGTAAACAACTCCATATTTGGCTAAGGCCAAGGATCTGGCTTGCTTCTGCATATCTGAGCCTATCATTGATGCCCACTTGGCTATCTTGGACGAAGCCCTGAGGGTATTTCGCTAAGAGCTGGCTTCCCCCCAGTGTTGTTCGTGGTCCGTGAGAGAATGGTTGTTCATCTGAGTGAGTGAGTGAGTGAGTGAGTGAGTGAGTGAGTGAATGAGCTAATGAGTGAAGATAAGAAGATATCTGAAAGGCCCGAATAAAGTGCAGAGAGAAGGATCCGGTGTTGCGTGTTCCTTGCGGGACGAGGTGGCACGCGACATTTAGTGATTGTGGTTTGCAACTTGGGAGTGCTTTGCTTTTTTTGTTTTTGTTTAGAGTCCACTAATGAGTGAGTACATCCCGTACTTATATTTCTGGGTTTGTGATACCTCGCTCAGGGAGATATTCTACAAATCCATCATTTGCCTGCAAATTTTAGGATATCATTTATTCTTACTGCTGAGTAGTACTCCATTGTGTAGATGTACCACAGTTTGTTAATCCATTCCTCAATTGAGGGGCAAATTGTTTCCAGGTTCTTGCTTCTATGAATAATGCTGCTATGAAAATAGTTGAGCTAATGCCTTTGGATTGCGACTTTGTGTCTTTAGGGTATACACCCAGAAGTGGTAATGTTGGGTCCTTGAGGAGAGTGATTCTCAGTATTCTGAGAAACCACACTACTGCATTTCAGAGTGGCTGAACAAGTTTACACTCCCACCAACAATGGAGAAGCATTCCCCTTGCTCTTCACCCTCTCAAGCATAGGCTGTCATCTCGGTCTTTTATTTTAGTCAATCTGACAGATGTCAGGTGGTATCTCAAAATTGTTTTGACTTGCATTTCTCTGATGGTTAAAGATGATGGGCACTTTTTTAAGTGACTTTCAGCCATTTCTAATTCTTCTGCTGAGAATTCCCTTTTTAGTTCTGAACCCCATTTTTAGATTCAGTTATCCAAGGTTTTGGACTCTAGATTCTTAAGTTTTTATATATCTTAGAGATCAATGTCTATCACTTGTAGGGTTGGTGAAAACCTTTTCCTATTTTGTAGGCTGTCATTTTGTCTTATTAACAGTGCCCTTGGCTTTACAGAAACTTCTCAGTTTCAGGAGACCCCACTTATTGATTGTTGATCTTACTGTCTTTTCCACTGGTGTTATATTTAAGAAGTGGTCACCTGTGCCAATTTGTAGAAGTGTATTTCCCACTTTCTATTCTATCAAGTACAGACTGGCTGGGTTTATGTTGAGGTCTAGGATCCACTTAGATTTGAGTTTTGTGCAGGGTGACAGGCTTGGATCTATTTGCATTTTTCTACACACTACCATCCAACTATGCCAACAGCATTTGTTAAAGATACTATCTTTTTTTCCATTGAATATTTTTGGCCTCTTTGTTGAACTTCAGGTGTTCATAGGTTTACAGGTTAACATCTGGATTCTGAATCATATTCCATTGATCCACAAGTCTGTTTTTATGCCAGTACCAGGCATTTTTTTTATTACTTTAGCTATATAGTATAATTTGAAGTCAGGGATGGTGATACCTCCTGAGGTTCTTTTGTTGTGAAAAATTGTTTTGGCAATCCTGGATTTCCTGTTATTCCAAATGAAACTGAGTATTTTTCTTTTAATTTCCAAAAATATTGTGTTCGTATTTTGATGGGCAGTGCATTGAATATGTAGATTGCTTTTGGTAGAATTGACATTTTTGCTATGTTGATCCTACCTATACAGGAACATGGGAGAGCTTTTCATTTTCTGATATCCTCTTCAATTTCTTACTTCAGTGGTTTAAAATTTTTGTCAAGTAGATCTTTTACTTCTTTGGTTAGTTACTCCAATGTAATTAATGCTATTTATAGCTATTATAAAGTTGATGTTTTCCTTATTTCTTTTTCAGCCCTTTTATCCTTAGTGTATAGAAGGGCTGCTGATTTCTTTAAGTTAATCTTATGTCCTGCTACATTTCTGAAGGTGTTTATCAGCCATTTAAGTTCCTTCGAAGAATTTTGTGGGTCCCTTATAAATACAATCGTTTCATATACAAACAGAGATAGTTTCACTTCTTCTTTTCCAATTTGTGTCCCCTAATCTCCTTTTGTTCTCTTATTGCTTTAGCAAAAATTCAAGAACTATATGGAATAGGCAATTGAGAGAGAATATCCATGTCTAGTTTCTGATTTATTGGGATCGCTTTGAGTTTTTCTCCATTAAGTTTTATGCTGGCTGTAGGCTTCTTGTAGATTGCATTTATTATATTCATATATTTTCCCTGTATTCCTGATCCCTCCAGAGCTTTTATCATAAAGGAGTGTTGGATTTTGTCAAAGGCTTTTTCAGCATGTAAGGCTATGATCATGTGATTTTTTTTTCCTTTGGTTTATTTATATGATGGATGACATTTACGGTTCTTCCTATGTTAAATCGTCCATGCATTTCTGGGATGAAGCCTACTTGGTCATGGTGAATGATATTTTTTACACATTGTTGTATAAGGTTTGCCAAAATTTTGTTGAGAAATTTAGCATCAATATTCATGAGGGAAATTGGTCTGCAATTCTTCTTCTTTGTTGTGTCTTTGAGTGGCCTGGGTATTAGGGTAATTGTGGCCTCATAAAAGGAATTTGGAAATACTCCTTTAGTTTCTTCTGTGTGAAATAGTTTGAGGAATAATGGTAATAATTCTTCTTTGTAAGTCTGGTACAATTCTGCCAAAATAAAAGATCTGGGCTTTTATTTTTGGGGAGGCTTTTAATGACAGCTTCAATTTCCTTAAGTTTTATAGGCCTGTTTAGGCAATTAATCTGCTCTTCATTTAAATTTGGTAAACAGTGTCTGTCCAAAAAGCTGTCCATTTCTTATAGGTTTTTCATTTTTTTTGAATATATATTTTCAAAGTATGATCTGATAATTCTCTGGATTTTCTGGGTGTCTTGGTTATGTCCCCCTTTTCTTTTCTGATTTCGTTGATTTGAATACTCCCTGCTTTTTGATTATTTTGGATAAGGTTTTATCTATCTTGTTGACTTTTTCAAAAACTAACTCTTTGATTCATTGATTCTTTGTATTGTTATTTTTGTTTCAATTTTATTGATTTCAGTTCTAAGTTTGATTATTTTCTGCTATCTGCTCCTTCTAGGTGAGTTTGCTTCTAATTGTTCTGAGTGTTTTAGCTGAGTTGTTAGTTCTATAGTGTGTGATTACTCTATCTTTTCAAATAGGCATCTAGTTCTATGAATTTTCCTTTTAAGACTGCTTTCATTATGTCCCACAAATTTGGGTACATTGTGAATTCTTTATCTTTAAATTCTAGGAAGACTTTGATTTCTTT
The DNA here is from genome assembly GCA_004025045.1 of Sigmodon hispidus. NCBI lineage: Eukaryota > Metazoa > Chordata > Mammalia > Rodentia > Cricetidae > Sigmodon > Sigmodon hispidus. Next base: position 39,133 of record PVIH01011249.1, on the reverse strand, counting down.
CTTAATTTCTTCCTTGACCCAGAGATGGTTCAGCTGAGTGATGTTTAATTTCCATGAGTTGGTAGTTTTTCTGTGGTTTTTGATGTTTTTGAACTCTAACTTTAAGCCCTGGTGGTCTGTAATGATATAAGGAATCATTTCTCTATTTTTGTATTTGTTGATATTTGTTTTATGACCAATTATATGGTCAATTTTAGAGAAAGTTTCATGAGCTGTTGAGCAATATGTATATTCCTATGCATTTCAGTGGAAGCTTTTGTAGATATCTATTAAATCCATTTGCTTCCTAACCTCTGTTATACTCCTTATTTCTCTGTTGAGTCTCTGTCTGGTTGACCTATGCAGGGATGAAAGTGGGTTTTTGAAGTCTCCCACTGTTAGGGTGTGAGAATTGATGTGGAATTTGAGCTTTAGAATTGTTTCTTTTACATAGGTAGGTGCCGTTATATTTGGGGCATAAAAATTCAGGATTGAAATCTCCTTTTGACCATTTTTTCCTATGATGAATAAGTAATGACCAACTAGTTCCCTTTTGATTGCTTTCAGCTTAAAGTCTACTTTGTTAGATATTAGAATGGCAACCCCAGCTTGTTTCTTAAGACCATTTGATTGGAAAATTATTTCCCAATCCTTTACTATGAGCCTGTGTCTGTGTTTGTGGTTGAGATGTGTTTCCTGTAGGGAACAGAAGGACTGCTTCTGTTTTTGTATCCATCTTGTTAGTGTGTGTCTTTTAACAAGTGAGGTGAAACCATTGATATTAAGTGATATTATTGACCATTGATTGATATTTCCTGCTATTTTGGTGGTAACTTGTTTGTATTTCCTTTCTCTGGGCTATTAATCTGTGGGATTATTGATTGTTGGTGGTTTCATGGGCATATCTGGGATCCTTAGGGTGGAGTTTTCCCTCTAAAGCTTTCCGAATGGCCAAATTGGTAGATAGGTATTGTTTTAGTCTGACTTTGTCATGAAATATCTTGTTTACTCCATGTATGGTGATTGATAATTCTTCTGGGTAGAGTATTCTTGTTTGGAAGCCATGCTCTTTAGTATGTGTACAACTTCTGACTAAGCCCTTCTAGCTCTCATTGTTTCCAAGGATATGTCAGGTGTTATTTTGATGCTTGTGCCTTTATAAGTACACTTGTCCTTTTCTTTTGTAGCTCTTAAAATTTTTTCCTTGTTCTGTATGTTTTGTGGTTTGATTATTATGTGGTGCGTTGATTTTTTTGGGGGGAGGTCATATCTATTTGGTGTTCTGTGAGCTTCTTGTATCTTTATAGGCATTTTCTTCTTTATGTTAGAAAAGTTTTCTTCTATGATTTTACTGAATACATTATCTGTGCCTTTCACCAGGTATTCTTCTCCTTCTTCTATTCCTATTATTTTCATGTTAGGTCTTTCATGGTGTCCCTGATTTCCTGAAAATTTAGTATGATGGCTTTTTTAGTTTTAGTATTTTCTCTGACTGATATATTTATTTCAGCTACTGAGTCTTCCACTTCAGAGATTCCTCTTCCATGTCTTGGATTTTGTTGGTTATGCTTGTATTTGTACTTCCACCTTCTTTCTTCAAGTTTTCTATTTCCATCTTTGCCTCATTTTATGCCTTTTTATTGCTTCTTTTTTATTTTTTTAACTTTATTATTTATTTATTTATTTATTTATTTATTTATTTATTTATTTGCCTTGGTGTTTGCCTGGAACTGGAACTACAGACAGTTGTTAGCTGCCATGTGGGTGCTGGGAATAGAACTCGGGTCCTCTGGAAGAGCAGACGGCACTCTTAACCGCTGAGCCATCTCTCCAGCCCCTGAAATCTTCATTTTCAATGAATTATATAGGTGTTTGGTGTAGGACAGGCCCACAATGCCAAGAAAATTTGTCCAATCCAGTTGCACTGTTATGTACTTAATGTACTTTTTGAATGCGCCAAACTGGAGTCAGTCTAAGGGCCTTGTAATTGTGGTTGTCATTTGTTCCTGATTGAACAGAATATACCTAGCAACTTGCCATATCAGATATCATGATTACCTTAGAATTCCCTGTCAGATCTCCTAATTGTGTCTATCCAATGAGGGATGGCCATGTCATGCTACCAGATTATGACACAGCCTGGATTCAGGGAGAAGAGAGCATGAGTCTCTCCTCAGTGTTGAATAAATAAAGTAGTACTACTTAACTGACTCCTGAGGTCTGCATTGTATACTTTCTGCCTTCTTTTCCTCTCCTCTGAGGGAACAGTCACAAGCAAGCAATATTCAACATCCTAAACAGGATGTTTATGGTTTCATTCTCCTTACTTGCAAGCAGTGCTGAATACCACCCTCAAGCTGGTGTATTTAAGTGAAATGTCCCTTCAGCATGGTGCTTCTCTGTTCCTTTTGCACAAGAGAGTAACACCTGTGTTTCCTGGGTAATTTACAAGTTAGACAAAGGCCTGGAGACTGAAAGACATAAGACTGCTGGATCATATGTGCAACCAGAATGCTCTTTATTGAAGCTCCATCTCAGACTTATACAATAGGGCAGAGCACAGTGGAAATCCACCAGGTGGATGTAAAATTACGGAGATGAGGTAAACAGCTAAAACTTTCTTTATTACCCCCTACAGGCAGGATGCTAGAAACTACTGTAACAGGGCATGGAGCACAGAATGCACAGCTAGCATTCCTTAAGGCTCAAAGTGCAGGGAAGGATTATTCCAGACTTACATATCCCCCTCATCTATTGATAAAAAGACTAGGCCTATCTAAGGCACCCCAGATCTCAGACAACCTGTTACTCATCATGAGATAATGACCAAGTCACAAACATGCATCCTGTCTTAGAATGAGGCTATCCCTCAAAGCCTTATTCATCATTGGCTCACTAGTCATTATTGGCCAAGATCAGCCATATCTGAATATCATGTGTTTTTGAGCCAGAAAAAGTAACACCTTAACATGTAGTGAAATTGACCTGAGCCTATGTTTTATGCTACTGCTTTAAATGCAGCTTCAGGATAATGCCTCTTGCACAAAGAAGCTTCTCCAAGGAAAGTATGTCAACCAATCCAAAAGTCTTCCTATAAAGTGAAAGCCTTTTAGTTAAGTTTCTGCACTTATGGTTGGCACATGAGTATTGTTATCTAAAGTAATATCATGAGCTACAATTTGAGTTAAATTACAAAAACTCATGTAATCCAATACTTCTTGAACTATGGCCAACTGGAAATTAAACTGTAGTATCCGCTTATGAACATGAGTATTCATATCATTTTAAGTATTCAGAGCATTTACAACCTGCCCAATTAGAGTAACCACTTCGCTTGCCACCGTGACAGTGTAACTCAGAGAAAAGACTGCAACAGTGGCTTTTAAATCCATTTGTTTCATATTTCTCTGTTGAGTCTTGGTCTGGTTGACCTATCCAGGGTTGAAAGTGGAGTATTGAAGACTCCCACTAATAGGGTGTGAGAATTGATGTGAGATTCGAACTTTAGCAGTGTTTCTTTTACATATGTAGGTGCCCTGCTCTTATATTAGGGACATAAAAATTCAAGATTGAAATCCCTTCTTCACAAATTCTTCCTGTGATAAATAAGTAATGACCCTCTCGGTCCCTTTTAATTGCTTTCAGCTTAAATTCTACTTTGTTAGATATTAGGATGGCAAACCCAGCTTGTTTCTTAGGACCATTTGACTGGAAAATATTTTCCCAACCCTTTATTTGAGCCTGCGTTTGTTTTTGTGGTTGAGGTGTGTTTCTTGTAGGCAACGGAAGGCTGGCTTCTGTTGTTATATCCATCTTGTTAGTGTGTGTCATTTTATAGGAGAGTTGAATCCATTGATATTAAGCACTGGATTAGTAGATAGATATTGTTTCAGTCTGACTTTGTCATGAAATATCTTGTTTACTCCATCTATGGTGATTGATAATTATGCAGGACATAGTATTCCAGTTTGGCAGCCATGCTCTTTTAGTGATTGTATAACTTCTGACAAAGACCTTCTAGCTTTCATCATTTCCATTGAATAGTCAGGTGTTATTCTGATGGGTCTGCCTTTAGAGGTAAGTTGAACCTTTTCTTTAGCAGCTCTTAAACTCTTTTCTTTGTTCTGTAAGTTTTGCGGCTTGATTATCATATGTTGTGCATACCTTTTTTGGTGCATCATACCCATTTGCTGTCCTGTAAGCTTCTTGTATCTTTATAGGCATTTCCTTCTTCAAGTTAGGAAAGTTTTCTTCTATGATTTTATTGAAAACATTATCTGCTAGGGAGTGTGTGGGGACACGCTCCACAGACAGCCCCTGGTCCCAGAACCAGAACCCAATTGTGGGCTTTTTTTTTTAATTAGAAAGATCATAAGAGTAATTATGAATCTGAAAAGACTAATAATTAAGTTTGATGGGGTACATGATGTAAAATCGCCAAATAATAATAAAAATATTGTGGAAAAGGGAATTTTAATTATGTAAAAACCTTAAAAATTTGCAAAAAATAGTAAAACTAAAATACAAAATTTCACTCATCAGAAATATATTTTAGTAACTCATGATGTGCTCTATTTTTAGTGGATGATATCTGTGGAAAATGTACAGAGAAACTGGAAAGCTTAGCATAGTGAAATTACCTTTATTAAATTTATCTACCATAAAAATTTGCTATAAAATTTCTCTTTCTGCATCATAAAATTTCTACTTGAAATCAGACATGTGATTATATATTTAATTGGTTAAACTAGACACAATGTTGGCATTTAATAATTTAACATTTTTAATCTCATCATAAAAAACAAACTAAAAATTTTAAATTATTACTGAATATGAGTGCTTTGAAAGATAAATATATACATTTCTTGAAGTGACACGTTGACTTCTGTGGGACCCTACAACACATTTTTACAAAAGGTAGGTTGGTGTACATATGAATGACTTCCTGTATATGGGTTTCTGTCTGTGTTGTTTTATACAATAGCAGATTATACATTCTTTGTAAAGCACCCTAGAAAGGGTGACTATCAAATAAGCCATCAATGTAATAAAAATTACAATCTAAATTGAAACAAATACAGTAGTTCTAACAGAGTAGACACTAACAAAGGGATTTCCAAATATATTAAGTCTACATCTACACTTACACAAGGATTTACAGGACATTCAAGGAACATTCTCCTCATAAGAGAAACGTCCCCAAAGCTTCAGTTCATGAAAAGAAGCAAATCAACTATGAGACCAGACTCATAATGAAGGACACAGCTCAAAACCATAATATTTTTAGGTGCAGAGCCATTTTAACTTATAATATACAAAAGATGGACACATGGGATAGAACACATAATTCAATGTTCTGAATTACAGTCAGAACATTGGTAGTAATATGCAAATGTTTTTTATCAATTTTCAAAGAAGGAAGCATGTATATATTTGGGTATATGTAGTATTGCAACTAATATTTGTCTTCAAAATATTAATAAAACATTGGACTCATATTATTAAGAAGTAATGTGGATGAATCTAGGTCATTCTAAGTTAGAAAACATGTTCAATATTTTTGACACTTTATAATTCAGGTTTTTCTCTGAAATGTTTATACACATGACTAATAACATATAGTATGACTGTTGAAAAACAGTAATAGGCTAAACAAAGTGGCTGGTAGAAATGTCATAAGGTCTTAATCCTACATAAAATTATAGGCAACTAAAAAATTTCAAAAGAGAGAGGTGATGTCAGCACGACCCAGCGCCTGATACTTTCCCTAGGAAAGTTGTGTTCTGAGACCAGGATCAGTCTGTGGTACTTGACCACAGACACTCTTTAGCACACAGGACTACGGTTTGGCTGTGAGGGGCTCCTCCAACTGCACATAAAAGAAGAGACATTGCATGGCTGGCCACACCTCCAGTGTGAACTGCATCATCAGAGAAGGACTGAGGACTTGAATATCAGATCCCTTCCCAGAGCAGAGTCAATGATCGAGTAGACCCCTTACTCAGAGGAATACAGTAGACACACAAGCCCTCTTGCCACAACTAACTTGGAACCACTTAATCACGAACAACTGAAGACATGGACAGACACCAGTGCAAAAATACATATAATAATATAAAGAAACAGAAGGCAACTCGAGAAGAAAGTGGTGGTTCTACAACTACAAGATCAGAACATAGCAATGGACAGGAAGCAGAAGGAAGCAACACCAAACACACCTTCATGAAGATCACTGAAGCCTTCAAAGAAGATATGAAAAAATTCCCTTAAAGAAATAGAGGGAAATACAAACAAAAAATTGGAAGAGATAAACAAATCCTTGAAAGAAAACAAAGAAAAGATAACCAAAAAAATAAAAGAAACATTCCAAGAACTAAAAACTGAGGTAGAAGCAATAGAAAGGCACAAAATGGGGCAAAGATGGAAGAAAAGAGCTGGGAATACAGATAGAAGCATAACCAACACAATCCAAGAGATGGAAGAGAGAATCTTTGAAGTGGAAGACTCAGTAGCTGATATAGATATATCAGTGAAAGAAAATACTAAAACCAAAAAAGTCATAACAGAAAATGTTCAGGAAATCTGAGACTCCATGAAAATCCCTAACCTGAAAATAATAGGAATGGAAGAAGGAGAAGAATACCAGCTCAAAGGCACAGATAATGTATTCAATAAAATCATAGAAGAAAACTTTGCTAACTTGAAGAAGGATAAGCCTATAAAGATGGAAGAAGCTTATAGAACACCAAACAGGTATGACCACAAAAAAAAGTCAGTGCAACATATAATAATCAAGTCACAAAACATACAGAACAAAGAAAAAAATGTGAAGAGCTGCAAAATAAAATGGCATCTTAATTATAAAGGCAGACCCATCAGAATAACACCTGATTATTCAATGGAAATGAAGAAAGCAAGTAGAGCTTGTTCAGAAGTTAAACAATCACTGAAAGAGCATGGCTGCCAACCTAGAATACTATACCCTGCAAAATTCTCATTGACCATAGATGGAGTAAGCAAAATATTTCATGACAAAGTCAGACTGAAATAATGCCTATCTACCCATCAGGCCCTCCAGCAAGCTTTAGAGGAAAAACTCCAACCTATGGATCCAAGATAAACCCATGAAACCACAAACAATCAATAATCCCACAAAAGAGTATCCCAGAGAAAGGAAATACATACAAGCTACCACCAAAAATAGCAGGTTATATCAATCATTGGCCACTGATATCCTCTAATATCAATGGACTCAACTCACCTATAAAAAGACACACACACTAACAAGATAGATTAAATACAGAAGCCATCTTTCTGCTGCATACAAGAACCCTCATCCACAAAGACAGACATGCTCAGAGTAAAGGGTTGGGAAAAGATTATCCATTCAAATGGTCCTTAGAAACAAGCTGGGGTTGCTATCCTAATATCTAACAAAGTAGACTTTAAGCTAAAAGAAATTACAGGTACCAATATGGTCATTACTAATTCATAGCAGGAAAAATTTCAATTCAGAATATTTATGCCCCTAGTATAAGGGCACCTACCTATGTAAAAGAAAAACTACAAAAGCTCAAATCCCACATCAATTCTCACACTATAATATTGGGAGACTTCAATACCCCACTTTCGACCCTGGGTAGGTCAACCAGACAGAAACTCAACAGAGAAATAAGCAGTCTAGCAGGAGTAATGATGCAAAAGGATTTGTTAGATATTTACAGAAGATTCCACCCAAATGTCAAGGAATATATATATTTCTTAGCTCCTCTTTGAATGTTCTCTAAAATTGACCACATAATTGGTCATAATGCAAATATCAACAGATGCAAAAAATGGAAATAATCCATTGTATTATATCAGACCTCCAGGGCCTAAAGTTAGAGTTCACCAACATCAAAAATCACAGAAAGTCTACCAACTCATGGAAACTAAACTTCACTCAGCTGATCCATTTCTGGATCAAGGAAGAAATTAATAAAGAAATGTATGTCTTCCCAGAATTTAATGAAAAGGAATCCACAACATACCCAAATTTGTGTGAAACAATGAAAGCAGTCTTAAGAGGAAAATTCATAGCGCTATATGCTTATATGAAAAATGTAGAGAAATCCCACACTAGAAAAACTAACAGCTCAGCTAAAAACCATATAGCAATTAAAAGCAAACTCAACCAGAATGAGTAGGTGGCAGGAAATAATCAAACTTAGAGCTGAAATCAGTAACAATACAAAGAATCAATGAATCAAAAAGTTAGTTTTTGAAAATATCAACAAGATAGATAAGTCCTTATCCACACTAAGCTAAAAGCAGAAGAGAGTGTCCAAATCAACAAAATCAGAAATGAAAAGGGGGACAAAATAACAGACACTCAGGAAATCCAGAGAATTATAAGATCATACTTTGAAAATCTATATTCCACAAAATGAAAAACCTAGAAGAAATGGACAGCTTTCTGGACAGGTACCAATTACCAAAATTAAATGAAGAACAGATTAATTACCTTAACAGACCTCTAACCCTTAAGGAAATTGAAGCTGTCATTAAAAGCCTTCCCCCCATAAAAGCTCAGGTCCAGATAGTTTCAGTGAAGAATTATACCAGACATTCAAAGAAGAATTACTATCATTACTCCTCAAACTATTTCACACATTAGAAACTAAAGGAATATTGCCAAATTCCTTTTATGAGGCTACAATTACATTAATACTTAACCCACTCAAAGACACAGCAAAGTAGGAGAGTTACAGTCCAGTTTCCTTCATGAATATTGATGCTGATATTCTCAACAAAATTTTGGCACACTGTATACAACAAGATTACAATGAGAAAATCTACAGGGACAATAAACCTAAGCTAGTGGAGATCTCATGGACTTTCAACAGATAGATGTAGAGCCTGCATGGGACCACCAAACTAGGCCCTCTGGATAGGGGAAACAGCCGTGTAGATTGGTCTGTTTAAGGGGACTCTGTCAGTGGAATGACGATCTATCTTTAGCATATGATCTGATTTTTGGGGAACACATTACATATCTCCTTGCACAGTCTTGATGCAATGTGGGGGAGGAGAAGATTGGTTCTGTCTCAAGTGAATACAACGGGCTTTACTGTCTTCTCTTGGAAGGGGGGGCAAAGGGAAGGCTTTGGGGTCCTTAAGAATGGAATGTGTGGATCTGTGCTTGGTATGCAAAGTGAGTAAAAACACTTAAATAAAAGAAACAAAAAAAATGAAAAAAAAATCATCCACCATGGCCAAGTAGGATTCATCCCAGAAATGCAGGGATGGTTTAACATATGAAAAACTGTAAATGTCATCCATCATATAAACAAACTAAAGGAACAAAACCACATGATCATATCCTTAGATCTTGAAAAGCCCTGTGACATAATCCAACACTCCTTTATGATAAAAGCTCTGGAGGAATCAGGAATACAGGGTAAATATCTCCATATAATAAAGGCGATCTACAAGATAGATAGATCAACATAGTAAAAATGGCAATTCTGCCTAAAGCAATCTACAGATTTAATGCACTGCCCATCAAAATCCCAACACAATATTTTACTGACCTTGAAAGAACAATAGTCAATTTCATTTAGAATAACAGAAAAGCCAGGGATGCCAAAAGAATTTTGCTCAACAAAAGAACCTCAAAACCTCAACCGGAAGGCTGAGTGCCTAGAGAATGTCATTTTGTCGCTGGAGCATCTAACCAAGAAGCTGCTGTATTGGGACATACTGGGTGGAAACAGTGGACATTCCTCGGCAGAAGATGCCCAGGCCACCATGGAGCTGTACAAGTTGGTTGAAGTTGAATGGGAACAGCACCTGGCTCAGAATCCTCCAGGAAAATAGCAGTCCCAGGGAGACACACGAGCAGACCATTCCACATTCAACCAGCTTCACACCTCTAGAAGCTAGAATTGTTGGGGAGGAGCTTGACCAGAGACTTAATACCCATTTAAATTTCAACTCAGCTATCATGTTCACTGTGTGATTGTCTCGTGGAAGGAGAAAGCCTTCATGCTAGAACCCTCCTCTAAGCCGGCAGGTGGCATAGCCTGTAATCCCAGAGACTTGGGAGCTTGAGACAGATTACAGATTTAAGGTTAGCCTGGGCCACAGAATAAGTTCAAGGTCAATGAGAGCCCATCTTAACGTAAATAGAGGGCCAGGAGTAAAGTCAGAGCTAGAGTACCTACCTAGCATGCATAAGCCTTAGGGTCAGCATCTGTAGTGGAGTGTGGGTGGGTGGGAAGAATAGAACTCATGATGGATGGATTATAGACTGTCTACTTTTTTATAGTGCTGACCACATGGGTGCTTGTGCCAGTCAGCTTTCTTGATTGAGGAAGCAAGGTACACCAGGAAATAGATTCTCACATTACCTTAGCAGCAGGACACATAGAATCGATGTGTCTCTCTTGGGTGGGTCGTGGGGTAAAGAAGCTGTTGTGTTGCCAAACACTTGTGCTGGAATGACTTCTTCCTCAGCCCCAGAGTTACTGGGACTACAGGTGTGTGTTCATCGCTGTGCCTGCTTCTTAGAATTTTGTTTTTGTTATGTACACATTGATTGTATCTTTCACTTTGAGAAGTGTCCTGATTGGAGGTAAACATGGTGGTCTGTAATCCCAGGACTCTGGAGACCAAGGCAGGAAGATCAAAAGTTCAAGACCAGTTTGAATATATAGAGAAGCCCTGGCTCATAGAAGTAGAACAAAGAAGGAAGAGATTGTGTGGCTGGTTGCTGAATTTTATAGCCGCATTACATATCACAGAAGAACAGAGTTTACTTAATTTAGGTTCTGTTTAGTTTACAAAGAAGTTACATTGTTTTAATAGTCTTTCAGTCTTTCACTTTGCAAATGAAGCCTTTTAAAAATTCAAATGTTTTTTATGAATTTTTACAATAGAAAACAAATGGGAGTTTTTTTTTATAAAGATGATTTTTATTTTATGTGTATGTGTAGCAGGATTTCTTAAACCGCCAACCAGCTCCCAAATCAAGACACAGAGACTTACTAAATTACTAATGGTCAGCTTAGTTTATTCTTTTCCCAGTAGCTCTTATAATGTAATTTAACCTGTTTCTCTTTATCTATGTTGCACCTCAGGGCTTTTTACCTTTCACTCTGTATGTCCTACTTTCCTGCTTCCTCCATGTCTGACTGGCTACGGCCATCACCGTCTCTGACTCCAAGGTATTTAAAGCTATTTCCACCTATTATAAAGGGTGATGTTTTCCTTACTTCTTTTTCAGCCCTTTCATCTTTAGTGTACAGAAGAGCAACTGATTTCTTAAAGCTAATCTTGTATCCTGCTACATTGCTGAAAGTGTTTATCAGTTGTAAATCTTCCCTGGTAGAATTTTGTGAGTCACTTATGTACATAATCATATCGTCAGCAAATACAGATAGTTTTACTTCTTCTTTTCCAAACTGTATCCCCTTAATCTCTTTTCATTCCCTTATTGCTTTAGCTAAAACTTCAAGAAGTATATTGAATTTAGATAAGGGGAAAGAGGACATCCTTGTCTAGTTTCTTTTCACTGTATTCCTGATCTCTCTAGAACTTTTATCATAAAAGAGTGTTGGAATTTGGCAAAAGCTTTTTTAGCAACTATGTAAACGATCATGTGTTTTTTTTTTTCCTTTATACGATGGATAACATTTACAGTTTTCCGTATGATGAACCATCCCTGCATTGTTGGGATTGAAGCCTGCTTGACGGTGGTGGATGACATTTTTTATATATTGTTGTACATGGTTTGTCAAAGTTTTGTTGAGAATTTTTTTATTATAAATGAAGTCATATTTTTTATCCATGTATATCCTCGTTCAAGCTCCCTTCCCTCTCCCACCCCTTCCAGTCACTCTCTTTTCTCCACATGTCTTCATCTCCTCCCCAGCAAGGGAAGGAGGTCTCAAGATCCCAATATGGTTTATTTCAGCATCCACTCCTGGCAGATCCACTTTCCACACCCCAACACCAAGACTGGGTCACGTGAATCTCTGTAGGGTGTGGAACCCAAGAGGCCAGTCCTAGGTGCTTTGGAGCCCAAGCTCTTCAGTGTTTGTGGTTTGTAGCTTGGACATGCATTGCTTTTTGCTGTTTTATTTAGAGTCCACTAATGAGTGAGAACATCCCCTGCTTATCTTTCAGGTTTTGTGATTCCTTGCTCAGGAGGATATTTGCCAAATCCATCCATTTGTCTGTAAATTTGTTGCTTCTTTAAGTGGCTTAGTTATTAGGATGATTGTGACCTCATAAAAAGAATTTGGCATTATTTCTTCAGTTTATACTATGTTAAACAGTCTGAGGAGAACTGGTATTAGTTCTTTGAATGTCTGGTAGAATTCTGCATTGAAGCAATCTGGACCTTGGGTTTTGTTTTTTTTTTTTTTTCTGGGGAGGCTTTTAATGACAGCTTTAATTTTCTTTAAGATTATAGGTTTGCTTAGGTATTTAATCTGGTCTTCATTTAATTTTGACAAATGGTACCTTTCCAAGAAGCTGTTCATTTCTTCTAGGTTACCAACTTTTGTGGGGTACAGATTTCAAAGTATGACCTGATAATTCTCTGGATTTCCTGGGGGTCTGTTGTTATGCCACCCATATTAAATTCTGATTTTGTTAATTTCGACATGTTCTCTATGCTTTTTAGTTAGTTTGGATAAGGGTTTATCTATATTGTTGACTTTCTCAAAGAAACAACTCGATTCATTGATTCTTTGTATTTTTCTTTTTGTTTCAATTGTATTGATTTCAGCTATAAGTTTGATTATTTCCTACTATCAACAATTTCTAGCTGAGTTTGTTTCTAATTTTTCTAAGACTGTCAGCTGTACTGTTAGTTCTTTAGTGTGGGATTTCTCTAGGTTTTTTATCTAGGCATCTAGTGTTATGAATTTTCCTCTTAAGCCCGCTTACATTGTGTCCTACAAGTTTGTGTATGTAGTGGATACATTTTCGTTATATTCTAGGAAGACTTTGATTTATTTCTTAATTTCTTCCTTGACCCAAAGGTGGTTCAGTTGAGTGATGTTTAGTTTCCATGAGTTGGTAAGCTTTCTGTGATTTTTGATGTTGTTGAACTCTAACTTTAGGCCCTGGTGATCTGTTATAATAAAAGGAATTATTTCCATTTTTATCTATTGATATTTTCTTTATGACCAGTTATGAGGCCAATTATAGAGCAAGTTCTATGTGGCACTGAGAAATATGTATATTCCATTGTGTTTGGGTGGAAGGTTCTGTAAATATCTATTAAAACTCTTTGCATCATAACCTCTGTTAGACTCATTTCTCTATTGAGTCTTTGCTTGATCTCTTCAAGGGTGAAAGTGGTGTGTTGAAGTCTCCCAGAATTAGGGTGTGATAATTGATGTGGGATTTGAGTTTAAGCAGTATTTCTTTTACATAGATAGGTGTCCTTATATTAGGGGCATAAATATTAAGTATTTAAATCTCATCTTGATCAATTTTTCCTGAGATGAATAAGTAATATCCATCCTGGTCTCTTTTAATTGATTATAGTTTGAAGTCTACTTTGTTAGATATTAGGATGACAACACCAGCTTGTTTTTTTGGGCCTTTTGATTAGAAAATCTTTTTCCAACACTTTATTCTGAACCTGTGTCTGTCTTTAAGGTTGAGATGTGTTTCTTGTATGCAACAGAAGGATGGCTTCTCTTTTTTTAATCCTTCTTGTTTGTGTGAGTCTTTGTATATGTGAATTGAGTCCATTGATATTAAAGGATATTAGTGACCACAGATTGATATTTTCTGTTATGTTAGGTGTTAGTTTGTATGTATTTCCTTTCTCTGGGCTTTTCTTCTGTGGGATTATTGATTTTTTGTGGTTTCATGGGTGTATCTGGGATTCTCTATGTTGGAGTTTTCATTCTAAAGCTCTCTGAAGGGGTGAATTGCTAGATAGGTCTTGGTTAAGTCTGACTTGTCAAAGAAAATCTTGTTTGCTTCATTTATGGTGACTGAAAATTTTGCTGGGTATAGTATTCTAGGTTGCAGCAATGCTCTTTTAGTGTCTCTATAACTTCTACCCAAGATCTTCTTGCTTTCATTGTTTCTATTGAATAGTCAAGAGTTATTCTCATGGGTCGGCCTTTATAGTTAAGTTGGCTATTTTCTTTTGCAGCTCTTAGAATTTTTCTTTGTTCTACATCTTTTGTGGCATATTATGTGGCAAGTAGTCTTTCTTGTGGGGGATCAAATTTTTTTGGTGCTCTGTAAGCTTGTTGTATCTTTATAGGCATTTCCTTCTATAACTTGGAAAACATTTCTTCTCTGATTTTATTGAATGCATTATCTGTGACTTTGAGCTGGTTTCTTCTCCTTCTCCTATTCCTATTATTCTCAGGTTAGTTTTCTCAATTTTCCTGAGAGTTTTGTGTTATTGCTTTTTTGGTTTTAGTGTTTACTTTGACAGAAGTATCAATTTCTGTACTGAGTCTTCCACTCCAGAGATTCTCTCTTCAATCTCTTGCATTCTGTTGGTTATGATTGTATCTGTAGTTCTAGCTGTTTTCTATTTCCATTTTTGCCTCATTTTGTGTCCTTTTCATTGCTTCTATTTCAATTTTTAATTCCTGAAATTTTTGTTTCTTTTCTTGGTTTCCTGTTCATGGGTTTCTTGTTTTCTTTCAAGGGTTTGTTCATCTCATCCAATTTTTTGTTTGTATTATTTTTTATTTTGTTAAGGGAACTTTTTATATCTTTTAAGGCTTCTATAATCTTCATAAAGGTGTCTTCGCTGTTGTTTCCTTCTGTTTCCTCTTCATTGCTCTGTTTGGGTCTTGGTGTTGTAGATCCACCAGTTTCTTCTGGGGTTGCATTGTTGTTTCTTATATTATTATATGTATTCTTGAACTAGCGTCTGCCCATGGTTTCAGTGGTTCACACTTAGCCACCTCATAGTCAGTTGTGGCTAGAGGGCTTTTGTTTCTCCTGTCTGCTCTAAGCAAAGTTTCTGTATGATCTCTGACTCTGCTCTTGACATGGTCTCATTTTGAAGATTCTGATTTTCTGTGAAGTTGCAGCATATTCTGGAGGTGGGGAACAGCTGTCTAAGGTCCCTTCTGTTTCGGGTCACTGGCATAGCTCCCTCACAGCTAAAGCCTAGAAACTGTCTGCTAACAAGAGTGTGAGATCAGAACCTTGGATATGACCATGTCCCCAAAGAGGGATTCTCTGGACAGGCAGCCCAGGAACTGGAATCTACTCACCTCTATTTTACCTACTTTGCGTTTTTTTGTGAAATGTTCTACAAATATATATATATATGTGTGTGTGTGTGTATGTGTATCTTAAGAAATATATATATATATATGTATCTTAAGCCATTTGAGTCATAACATATGTTATATTCCTTGTTTTTCTGTTAAGTTTTTGTCTAGCAGTTCGGTCCATGGGTTGGAGTGGTGTATTGAGGTCTCCCATATTAGTATGTTTAGCTTAAGAAGTGATTAAGCTTTTGCAATACTTCTTTTATATTTGTGGGCACCCTTGCAATTGGAACATAAATGTCCAGGTTTGATATTTTATATTGATGATTTTTTGTGTGATGAATTTATAATGCCCTTTCAAATCTTTTTTATTGATTTAGTTTTAAGTGTATTTTGTTAGCTATTAAATACACCAGATTTTAATAGCTACACCAGATTGATTTGTAAGTCCCTTTGATTAGGTTTTCATTTCTAAGCCTTTATTCTGAGGTAGTGTCTTTTTAGTTGAAGTGTGCTTCTTTATGCAACAGAGGGATGAATATTGTTTGAGTATTCATTCTGTTAGCTCATGACTTTTTATATAAAATTTGTTCACACTGATATCAAGTGTTTTTATGACCAATGATTATTAATTTTTGTTGGCAGCATACATGTGTGTGTTTACATTTTTTACAGTTTTTGTATTTTTTGCTTTATCTATTGCTTGTGATTTATGGGTACATATAATTTCATTGTATCAGAATTTTTTGTAATGCTTTCTGTAGCATTAGATTTCTGTATAGGTTATTTTTTAAGTCTTGTTTGTCATTGGATATTTTGAGTTTTCCATCTATACTGATTGAGAGCTTCATGGTATAGTATTGTAAGCTTTCATTCATAGTCACTATTGAGAAGATCATAGTTATTCTGATGTGTTTGCTTTTATAAGTTAATTTTTCTTTTTCCCTGAAGCTTTTAATATTCTTTGTTTTTAAAAAATGTTTAGTTTTCAATTATTGTGTTGCAAACAGACATTTTGAGGGCCTAGTACACTTGGTGTTCTGTAAGCTTCTTGTATATTCATAGACATTTTCCTCTTTTGTTTGAGAAAGTTTTCTTATAGCGTTTTGGTGAATATATTTTTGTGCTTCTGTGCTGGTATTCTTGTTGTTCTTCTATTTCTGTTATGTTTGGTCTTTCCATTCTGTTCCACATTATTTGGAGGTTTGTATTATGACATTTTTTACTTCAGTGTTTTTTTTTTTGAGTGATGAGTTTGCTTTTTTATTGTATCTTCCACTGGAGAGATTTTTTTCTTCTCTTGCATTTTGTTGGTTATGCTTGAAACTATATTTTTTGTTTATTCCAATTTTCTATTTTAAGCATTATTTTAGTTTGAATCCTCATTACGGCTTCTATTTCAATTTTTCTTTCCTGTAAAATTTTCTTCATATGCTATTTTTGCAGAGGTGGTATGTTGGCTGTTATAAGGGATTTATTGATTTTTTCCCCAATTATTGTTTGTCTTTTTTCTATTTATTTAACAAAGATCTTTTTACAGTACAATGTGCTTTATTTATATTGGTTCCTTTTTAATATAAAAATAGTATTTTTTTTCTTTTTCTATGTATCCTCCTTCTTGCCTTTTCATCATTCCTCCCAATCCCTCCCTTTCTGACTTTGGATTTCCACCATGCCCTTGCCCCACTTTCTCCCCACAAATGGCAAGAAGTTCCAATATGAATCCCCTCAGCTTAGCCCATTCACTCTATGCTGGTTCAATTCTCTCATCCTAATATCAAGACTGGGTTAGGTTTCCTCTACATAAAATGGGCTCTAAAATGTCTCCCATGCAGAGAAACAGAGTCCCATCCTCCACGCAAGGTTCCACCTACTCCTCATGCCAATCAAGGGTTGCCTACACTTAGAGAGCCTAGATCTTCTTCTCTCTGGTTTCCCAATGGTTGTTTTTGATTCAGTGAGCTCCCCGTAGCTCCAGTCAGCCTCTCTGTGGTACTTATTCTCATAATTCCTATGCTTTTGCTGATACAAACTCTCCTCTCCAGCACTCCACCTAGCCCCAGACCTTTGCCTACTGCTCAGCCATAGATCTCTGCCTCCACTTTCATTCATTGTTGGATGTGGGTTCTGTGATGACACTTGGCATAGAGGTTCATTTGATTATAAAAATGTCCTGTTTATATATTCCCTCCACTATTGACTGGAAACCTATCCAGGGACAACTTGTGAGTTCTTGGAGGTTTAACTAACTGTCAGTATCTTTTTCTGCACATTGACTTACTGTATCAAGATATCCATTTCTTTTTTTTCTCCCTTTTTGTTGCTTCTTACTCAACCATCTCCTTGTCTCATGATTTGCTCTCATCTGTTCTTGGTTACTACCTGTTATGATCTCAATTTTCTAAGGAAATTTTTCTATTTTTTCTTAGTAGAAGAATCTCTGTATATCTTTTTAAGTTCCCTCTGACGGCAAGTTGTTCACGGGTTTCTGTTTGCAGTTTAGGTACTTTTTGCTTTTTGTCAAAAATTTGCTTATGAGTGAGTACATCCCATGCCTATCTTTCTGTAATTGTAATACTTAGCTCAGAAGGATATTCTCTAAATCCATCCATCTGGCTGAAAATTTTAGGTTGTCATTTTTTACTTGTGAGTAGTACTCCATTGCATGAATGTACCACAGTTTGTTAATCCATTCTTCAGGTGAGGGGCATCTAAGTTTTTTCTAGGTTCTTGCTATTGCAAATTATAATGCTATGAACATAGTTGAACAAATGCCTTTATGTTGTAAATGTGCATCCCCTATATATTGTTTATATGCCCAATTGTGTTATTACTGGATCCTTGCAGAGACTGATTCCCATTGTTCTGAAAAACCATCATACTCTATTCCAGAGGGGCAGTATAAGTTTATATTCTCACCAGCAATAGAGGAGTGTTCACCTTGCTCTGCATCCTCTCCAGCATAGTCTGTCATCTGTGTTTCTAATCGTTGCCATTTTGACAGGTATAAAGCAGTATCTCAAAGTTGTTTTGATTTGCATTTCTCTCATGGCTAAAGATGTTGAGCAATTTTTAAGTGCCTTTTAGCCCTTTGTAATTCTTCATTTGGGAATTTTCTTTTTAGCTCTGAAGTTAATTTTGTAAGGAGTATTTCTGTTTTATTTTAAGAAGAATTTCTTTTTTGACTTTGAGTAAAGTCATATTTTTTATCCATATGTATCCTTGTTCAAACTCCCTTCCCCCTCCTGAACTACATTTCTTAATTAGTTTATTTAGGATTTTGGAAGCCAATGTTTGTAAGGAAATTGTAAAGGTTTATTTTGGATGTTGGATCACTTCTATAATGGGTTCAACTTTCTTTCCCATTTTTTAAATTTTATTCTAGACATTGAGGGATTCTATTCAGCATAAAAGATGTGGTTATTATTTAAAGATTGGCTGTGTGTTTAAGCATAATTTTCCTTCCCAAGGATTGGGTTTTAAACTGCATCTATACCTCAAGAGTTAGTGCATTATTTTTTTTTAATTTTAGCTTTATTTATTATTATTATTATTATTATGAACAAAGAATTCACACTTTCTATTCTGTATATCCTTATTCAACGTCTTTTCCCCTCCCAACACATCAGGTCATTCTCTCTTCTCCACAACTCCCCCCCACCCCGGGCAGGTGGCAGGTGGTCCCAAGGTCCCAATGTCCCAATTTTGCTTAGTTCAGTCTCCACTCCTGGCAGATCCTATTTTCTCCCCCAAACCTCAAGACAGAGTCAGGTGTTCCTCTAGGGGGAGTGGGATCCAAGGAGTCAGTCCAAGATGTTTCTGATCCCAAGCTGTTCAGTGGTTGTGGTTTGCAGCTTTGGCATGCTTTGCTTTATTCTTGTTTGCTTGCTTGTTTGTTTAGAGTCCACTAATGAGTGACTACATCCCCTGCTTATCTTTCTGGCTATGATACCTCACTCAGTAGGATATTCTCCAAATGCATCCATTTGCCTGCAAATTTTAGAATATCATTTTTCCTTCCTGCTGAGTAGTACTCCATTGTGTAGATGTACCACAGTTTGTTAATCCATTCTTCAGTTGAGGGACACCAAGCTTGTTTCCAGGTTTTTGCTATTACATAACACTGCTATGCACATATTTGGGCTAATGCCTTTGGAGTGCAACTGTGCATCTATTTTTTTAATCCTACCAAAAGCTTTAATCAATCATTTCCAACATTAAAACTGCTAAAAAGTTTACGATATTAACAATTGTGAAAGTATTTTTGGGAAAAGAAACAAGATTTTTTTTTTCTATCCTTGTATATCCTTATTCAAGGTCCCTTCCCCTCCCACCACATCAGGTCATTCTTTTTTCTCCACAACTCCCATTCTCCTCTCCTCCTTGGGCAGGCAGCAGACAGTCTCATGGTCCCACTGACCCAATATTGCTTAGTTCAGTCTCCACTACTGGCAGATCCAGTTTTCTCCCCCCTCCCTCAAGAGCAAGTCAAGTGTTTCCACTAGAGGGTGTGGGATACAAGGATTCAGTCGAGGGTGTTTTTGATCTCAAGCTGTTCAGTGGTTGTGGTTTGCAGCTTGGGCATGCTTTGCTTTTTTCCTGTTTGTTTGTTTGCTTAGAGTACATTAATGAGTGAGTCCATCCCCTGCTTATCCTTCTGAATTGTGATACCTCACTCAGAAGGACATTCTCCAAGTCCATCCATTTGCCTGCAAACTTTAGGATATTATTTTTTCTTACTGCTGAATAGTACTCCATTGTGTAGTAGTACCACAGTTTGTTAATCCATTCTTCAGATGAGGGACATCAAGGTTGTTTACAGGTTCTTGTTACCAAAATTAAATGAAAATCAGATTAATTACCTAAACAGGCCTATAACCCTTAAGGAAATTGAAGCTGTCATTAAAAGCCTCCTCAAAAATAAAAGCCCTGGTCCAAATCTTTTCAGTGACAAATTCTACCAGACATTGCAAGAATAGTCATTACTGTTACTCCTCAAACTATTTCATACAGTAGAAACTGAAGGAATACTGCCAAATTTCTTTTATGAGGCCACAATTACCTTAATACACAAGCCACTCAAAGACACAACAAAGAAGGAGAATTACAGAACAAATTGCCTCATGAATATTGATGCTAAAATTGTCAACAAAATTTGTCTTTGGCCAGAAGTGGAGACTGATCTAAGCATTATTGGGTCAGTGGGACCATAGGACTGTCTGCTCCCTGCCCAGGGAGGGGATGGGCAGTTGCAGAGAAGAAAAATGACCAGATGTGTTGGGAGGGGGAAGAGACCTTGAATAAGGATATATAGGGAAAGCTGAACACAAAGAAAATATATGTGTAGCAATCTTATTTG
>PVIH01011249.1:0-18444 GCA_004025045.1 Sigmodon hispidus | reverse complement strand
CAAAAAAAAAATTTGGCAAACCATATACAACAATGTATAAAAAATGTCATCCACCATGAGCAAGTAGGCTTCATCCTAGAAATGCAGGGCTGGTTTAACATACTATAAAATGTAAATGTTATCCATCATATAAACAAACTAAAGGAACAAAACAACATGATCATATCCTTACATGCTGAAAAAGGCTTTGACAAAATCCAACACTCCTTTATGATTAAAGCCCTGGAGAGATCAGGAATACAGGGAGAATACCTAATTATAATAAGGGCGATTTACAAGAAGCTGACAGCCAGTATCAAACTTAATGGAGAAGAACTCAAAGCAATCCCACTAAAATCAGGAACTAAACAAGGATATCCTCTCTCCCCTTATCTATTCAATATAGTTCTTGAAGTTTTAGCTAAAGCAATAATGGAACAAAAAGAGACTAAGTGGATACAAGTTGGAAAAGAAGTGAAGCTATCTCCACTTGCTAAAGATGTTGAGCACTTTTTCAAGTGCCTTTCAGCCATTTGTAATTCTGCTGAAACTTGCCTTC
This sequence comes from Sigmodon hispidus, assembly GCA_004025045.1. NCBI lineage: Eukaryota > Metazoa > Chordata > Mammalia > Rodentia > Cricetidae > Sigmodon > Sigmodon hispidus. The sequence continues at coordinate 17,906 of PVIH01011249.1, read as the reverse complement.
TTAGTTCTGAAGCCCATTTTTGGATTGGGCCATAAATTTTTTGGGCTATAGATTCTTGAGTTCATTATATATTTTAGATATCAATCTTCCATCACTTGTAGGGTTGGTGAAATGTTTTTCCCATTCTGTAGGCTGTCATTTTGTCCTATTGACAGTTTCCTTCACTTTACAGAAGCTACTCAGTTTCAGGAGGTATTACTTATTGATTGTTGTTTTTAGTGTCTGTGCCACTTGTGTTATATGTATTAAGTGGTCGGCTGTGCCAATTCATACAAGGGTATTTCCCACTTTGTTTTCTATCACGCTCGGAGTGACTGGGTTTATATTGAGGTCTTTGATCCACTTGGATTTGAATTTTGTGCAGGGTTGCAGGCTTGGATCTATTGCATTTTTTTTTACACACTACCATCCAGCTGTGCCTACACCATTTGTTATATATACTGTCTTTTTCCATTGAATATTTTGGGCCTCTTTTTCAAAGATCAGGTGTTCACAGGTTTTTGGGTTAATGCTCAGATCCTCAATTTGATTCCATTGATCCACAACCTGTTTTTATGCCCGTACCAGGCTGTTTTATTACTGTAGCTCTATAGTTTAATTTGAAGTTGGGGATGGTGATGCCTCCTGAGGTGTTTTGTTGAGCCAAATTGTTTTGGCAATCCTGGCTTTTCTGTTATTCCAGATGAAATTGAGTATTGTTATTTAAGGTCCATAAAATATTTTGTTGGGATTTTGATGGGCAGTGCATTGAATCTGTAGATTGCTTTTGGTAGAATTGCCATTTTTCCTATATTGATATTACTTATCCAGGAACATGAGAGAGTTTTCCATTTTCTGATATCCTCTTCAATTTCTTTCTTCAGTGATTTAAAATTTTTGTCAACTAGATCTCTTACTTCTTTGGTTATAGTTACTTCAATGTATTTAATGCTATTTGCAGGTATTACAAAGGGTGATGTTTCCCTTATTTCTTTTTCAGCCCTTTTATCTTTAGTGTATAGAAGGGCTTCAGATTTCTTGGAGTTAATCTTGTAACCTGCTACATTGTTGAAGGAGTTTATCAGCTATAGAAATTGCCTGGTAGAAATTTGTGGGTCACATATGTGTACAATCATAGCATTTGATAATAGAGATCGTTTCACTTCTTTTCCAATTTGTATCCTCTAAATCTCCCTTCATTCTTACTGCTTTAGATAAACCTTCTACAACTATATTGAATACATAAAGGGAGAGAGGATATCCTTGTCTAGTTCCTGATTTTATTGGGATTGTTTGAGTTTTTCTCCATTAAGTTTGATGCTGTCTGTAGGCTTCTTGTAAGTTGCCTTTATTGTATTGGGATATTTTTCCTTTATTCTTGATGCCTCAAGAGCTTTTATCATTATGAAATGTTGTATTTTGTCAAAGGCTTTTTCAGCATCTAAGGATATGTTAATGTGTTTTTTTTCCTTTAGTTTATTTATATGATAGATGACATTTACTGTTTTTCGTAGGTTGAACAATCCCTGCTTTTCTGGGACAGATCCTACTTTGTCATGATGGATGATATTTTTTATGTATTGTTGTATATGGTTCACCAAAATTTTGTGACGAATTTTTGCATCAATATTCATGAGGCAAATTGTTCTGTAATTCTCCTTCTTTGTTGTGTCTTTGAGTGGCTTGGATATTAGGGTAATTTTGGCCTCATAAAAGGAATTTGGTAGCATTCCTTCAGTTTCTACTGTGTGAAATAGTTTGAGGAGTAACAGTAGTCATTGTACTTTGATGTCAGGTAGAATTGTGCACTAAAACCATCTGGACCTGGCCTTTATTTTCTTGGGAGTCTTTTAATGACTGTTTCAATTTCCTTTAGGGTTATAGGTCTGTTTAGGTAATTAATCTGTTCTTCATTTAATTTTGATAAATGGTACCTGTTCTAAAGACTGTCCATTACTTCTAGGTTTTTCATTTTTGTAGAATATAGATTATCAAAGTGTGATCTGATAATTCTCTGGATTTCCTGGGAGTCTGCTGTTATGTGTCCCTTTTTATTTTTGATTTTGTTGATTTGTATGCTCTCTTTCTGCTTTTTTATTAATTTGGATAAGGCTTATCTATCTTGCTGACTTTCTCAATGATCCAACACTTTGATTCATTGATCCTTTTATTGTTATTTTCATTTCAATTTTATTGATTTCAGCTCTAAGTTTGATTATTTACTATTGTCTACTCATTCTAGGTGAGTTTGCCTCTAATTGTTCTAAGGCTTTCAGCTGTGCTATTAGTTCTCTAGCATGGAGTTTCTCTAAGTTTTTCATATAGGCATCTAGTGCTATGCATTTTCTTTTAAGAGTGCATTCATTGTGTCCTACATGTTTGGGTGTGTTGTGGATTCCTTTTCTCTAAATTCTAGGAAGACTTTGATATCTTTTTTTAGTTTCTTCCATGACCCAGAGATGGTTCAGCGGAGTGATGCTTAGTTTCCATGATTTAGTAGGCTTTCTGTGATTTTTGGTGTTGCTGAACACTAACTTTAGGCCCAGGTGGTCAAATATCATACAAGGGATTTTTTCCATATTTTTGTATCTGTTGATATTTGCTTTATGACCAATTTTGTGGTCAATTTTAGAGGAAGTTTCATGAGTAGCTGAGAAATATATATATTTCTTTGTATTTGGGTGCAAGCTTCTGTAAATATATATTGAGTTCATATAAATCATAACCTCTTTTAGACTCTTTATTTCTCTGTTGAGTCTCTGTCTGGTTGCCCTATCCAGGGGTGAAAGTGGAGTATTGAAATCTCCCAGTATTAGTGTGTGAGAATAGATATGGGATTAGAGCTTTAGAATGTTTCTTTTACCTAGGTAGGTGCCCTTATATTAGAGGCATAAATATTCAGGATTGAAATCTCTTCTTGGTCAATATTTCCTGTGATGTATAAGTGATGAACAACTTGGTCACTATTAAATGCTTTTAGCTTAAAGTCTACTTTGTTCAATATTAGGATGGCCATCCCAGCTTGATTCTTCTGCCCATTTGATTGGACAATCTTTTCCCGAACCTTTACTCTGAGCCTGTGTTTGTATTTGTGGTTGAGGTGTGTTTCTTGTATGCAGCAGAAGGGTGGCTTCTGTTTTTTGTATCCCTCTTGTTTGTGTGTGACTTTTTATAGATATGGATATTATAGTCCATTGATGTTAAGGGATAATAATAATGAGCACTGGTTGATATTACCGGCTTTTTTGTGGTAGTTCCTATGCATTTCATTTCTCTGGGGTATTCTTCTGTGAGATTATTTATTGTGAATTCATGGGTGTATCTAGGATCCTAATGTTGGAGCTTTCCCTTTAATGCTTTCTGGAGGTCCGGATTGGTTGATAGGTATTATTTTAGTCTGATTTTGTCATGAAATATCTTGTTTACTCCATCTAGGGTGATTGATTATTTTGCAGGGTACAGTATTCTAGGTTGACAGCCATGCTATCTTAGTAAGTGTATAACCTCTGACCCTAACCCTTTTAGCTTTCATCATTTCCAATGATTAATCAGGTGTTATTCTAATGGGTCTGCCTTTATAAGTAAGTTGGCCCTTTTCTTTTGCATCTCTTAAATTTTTTTCTTTGTCTTGTAAGTTTGTGGCTTGATTATTAAGTGCCAAGCTGACTTTTTTTGGATCATATCTATATCGTGTTCTGTAAGCTTCTTGTATCTCTATAGGCATTTCATTCTTCAAGTTAAGAAAGTTTTGTTCTATGATTTTATTAAATACATTATCTGTATCTTTGAGCTGGTATTCTTCTCCTTCTTTTCCTATTATTCTCAAGTTAGGTCTTTTGATGTTGTTGCAGATTTCCTGAACATTTTGTGTTACGGCTTTTTTGGTTTTAGTATTTTCTTTGACTGATATATCTATTTCAACTACTGAGTCTTCCACTTCAGAAATTCTATCTTCCATTTCTTGAATTCTGTTTGTTATGTTTGTATCTGTGGTTCCAGCTTTTTCCTTCAGGATTTTATTTCCATCTCTGCCTCATTTTGTGCCTTTTTATTGCTTCTATTTCAGTTTTTAGTTCCTGGCATGTTTCTATGATATTTTGGTTTACCTCTTCTTGGTTTTCTTTCAACGATTTGTTCATCTCATCCAATTTTTTATTTATATTTTTTTCTGTCTCTTGAAGGGAATTTTTCATGTCTTCCTTGAGGGCTTCAATGATCTTCATAAAGGTATTTTTGGTGTTGCTTCCTTCTGCTTCCTCTTCATTGTTCTGTTCAGGTCTTGTAGGTGTAGAACCACCACTTTTTTTCTGAGTTACCTTGTTGTTCTTTCTATTATTATTATATATTTTTGCACTGGTGTCTGCCTTTGGCTTCAGTGGTTCACGATTAGGTGGCTTCTGGTAAGTTTTGGCAAGAAGGTTTGCATGTCTCCTGTCACCTCTGAGCAAGAGGTTTGCTCAATCTCTGACTCTGCTCTGGGAGGTGGTCTGAATTTCAAGTCCTCAGTCCTTCTTTGCTGGTGTAGTTGGAGGGGATGTGGCGGGGTGACCGTGCAAGTTCCCTCATTTTAGTGGCAGCCAGAGGAGCCCCTCACAGCCAAAGACTATTTCTGTCTGCTAAGGAGTGTGTGTAGACATGTACCACAAACAGAACCTGGTCTTGGAACTCAACTTTTCTGGGAGTCTGGGATTGGGATTCAGGTGCTGGGTCCTGCTGACATCACCTCACCTCTGGGTGGAATCTGAGTCTGGGTCTGGATTTCTATTACAAAGTCTTCAGTCCTCTCTTGAAACAGTTGGAGGCAGGGTGGCCATGCAAGTTCCCTTGTTTTAATAGCTGCTGTAGTAACCCTCATAGCCAAAATGTATTCCTGTCTGCAAAGGGGTGTGTTGAGACATGCACCACAGACAGAACCTGGTCCAGGAACTGGAAGTCAAACTGGAACACAATTTTCCCTGGCTGGAATTCAGCCTCTGGGGCCTGGTGACCTCACCTCACCTGTGGGCAGAGTCTAGATTATATTTTTTAATGTTGTTGTATATGTTATGCCAGAATTTTTTTGAGAACATTTACATCAATATTCATGAGAGAATTTGTTCTGCAATTTTCTTTCATTGTTGTATCTTTAACTTGCTTGTGTATTAGGGTAAATGTGGCTTTGTAAAAAGAGGCAATATTCCTTCTGTTTTTACTGTGTAAAACAGTCTGAGGAGAATTGGTATTAGTTCTTCTTAGAATGTCTGGGCGAATTCTGCACTGAAAGCATTTGGACTTGGGTTTTATTTTACTTGGGGGCCTTTTAATAACAGCTTCAATTGTCTTTAGGGGGATAAGTTTGTTTAGGTATTTAATCTGACCTACATTTAATTCTGGTAAATTGTACCTATCCCAAAAGCTGTCCATTTTTTCATATTTGTGGAGTGGTGGTTGCATTTGTATTTCCTGAAGACTCATTTTATGGAGAATAAGGGCCATAATATATACAGCTTTGTTTATGTCTTTACTTGTTGCAATGTCAAAAATATATCTAGGTAGGAAATACATGGAAGCACTGAGATGGCAGTTTTCCGAAAGAAGACAATCAAGCTCAGAAAAAGAGCATGTAAAAAACAGAGTCCATAATTTATGAATAATTTTCTGTGTATCTTTAAGAAATATCTGTTTGGATAAATTTTTAAATTCAATTATCTGCTCATAATGGTTTGAAAAAAATGAGACATTTAGGCATATACCTTAAAGATGCACATTTGTTTCCAAAAGCATTAGCTTATCTATGTTCATAGCAGCATAATTTGTAACAGCAAGGACCTAGAAACAACCTAGATGTCTCTCAACTGAAGAATGGATTAACAAACTGTGGTACATCTACAAAATGGTTTACTACTCAGTAGTATAAAAAATGATACTCTAATTTTTGCAGGCAAATGATTGATTTTGGAGAATTTCTTCCTGAGGGAGGTACCCCAATCCCAGAAAGAGAATCAGGGGATGTACTCACTTAATACTGGACTTAAAATATATGTCATTGTATACAAAATGTCAAGGCAATAACATAAGTAAATGACATTTTGCCTTACTTCTGCATTGATGGCCCCTGGCAGGGGTGTAGGTGAGGAAAGACTTGTTTTCTGTAAGAATCTGGCCACAATGAGTTTAATTATGTTCTAATAAGCAAATGAGCAGTATGAATGGGTGTTTTTTTAAATCGGAGCTCATAAGAGTGGGTATGAATCTGAGAGGACTGATAAATGAGTTTGATGTGTTGCATGATATAAAATCACCAAATAATAAATATATAACTAAAAATTTAAAGAAGACACTTAAATTTTTTTTAATGTTTTAGCCATCAGAAATATTGCAAATTAAAGCAACCCTGTAATGCCATCTTACACTTGTCAGATTGGCTAAAGTAAAAAAAAAAAATCACTAAGGACAACCTTATTCTATAAGCTATTTGATGTGTGGAGAAGATGCTTTAATTGCTGGTATGAAGATAAACTTCTAAAATCAATTTGGAAATCAGTATATTACTATCCCTGAAATCTGGAAGTCAATCTACATTATTATCCAGCAATTTTACGCTTGGGCTTATACCCAAAACTGTACATTAATACTGCAATGATGTTTGCTCAACTATGTTTATGGCTGCATTATTTATAATACACAGAAACTAGAAATAGCATAGATGCTCTTCAAATGAAAAATAGACTTAAAATATGTGGTATTATTTTTTTTCCTCTTAGTCTGCTGTCAGAACAACTAGAACAGTCCTGATGTCTGTGCAACAGAATAGAAACAATGCCCCTCAAACTCATTATAGCTCTAGCTGCAGATAAGCAGGATCCCTGAATACCAGCCTATCACTACCAATTATTAGACTCTCTAGCCCAAAAGCCCCACTCTATTCTGCAAACCCCCATTCTAGCAACCTCAGCAGATTCTTGAGACACTCTTAAGAGCTTCCATTACAATGGGTAAGATTCCTTCACTGAGGTGGCCAGATAGTTCATGGAAGTCAGTCCCCAGTTCTAGGCAACAAGACACTTGTACACTTGTCCCTTAAACCAATCATAGGTCCAGCTGCAGTAAAAAATTATGACCCAAGTATGAAAGCTTGATCGTCATCCTATTAGTACGTGTGAATATGTCACCTATTCTATAATACCCTCTCTATTTCTTTTTTTGAAAATATTTTATTTATTAATATATTTATTATTTGATGGTTTTACATCATGCACCCCATCAAACTCAGGTATCTGACCTCTCAAATTCATGCCCAATCTTATGATCTCCCCATTTACAAAATCTCCCATTCATGCTGCTCATTTACTTACTGGAGTATAATTACCTCCCTGTGGCCTGACCCTTAAAGAAAACAAGTCTTTCTTCACTCACACCCTTGCCAGAGGCCATCCATGCAATAGTGAGGCACTGTGTCATTTATCTATGTTCTAACCTTGAATACATGTGTGCAATGATATCTCTCTATCACTCCCTCTCTCTCTTTCTATCTTCTTCTCCCTCTCTCTCTTCTAAGTTCACTAATAAGTGAGTACATCTCCTGCTCCCTGCTTTTCTTTCTGGGGTTGTGATACCTAACTCAGGATGATATTCTTGATATCCATCCATTTGCCTGTAAATTTTAGAATATCATCTTTTCTTACTGCTGAGTAGTACTACATAGTGTAGATGTACCACAGTTTGTTAATACATTATTTTTTTACTTCTTTATTTTGTATTTATCAAGAAAAACAGTAAAATGAATTTAAATTACTCATAAGTTAACAATAAATGTGAAGAAAATAAAAATCATAAGTATGACTTATCAAGGGTGATAATGCAAATAAGATTACTACACATATATTTACTTTGTGTTCAGCTTTCCCTCTGAATTTTTTCTTTTTCATCCCTGTATATCCTTACTCAAGGTCCCTTCTCCCTCTCACCACATCAGGTCATTTTTTCTTCTCCACAACTTCCCATCTCCTCCCTGGGAAGGGAGCAGACAGTCATATAGTCCCACTGGCGCAATAATGCTTAGATTAGTCTCCACTCCTGGCAAATCCAGTTTTGTCCTCCTTCCCTCAAGAGTGAGTCAGGTGTTCCTATAGTTGGATTGGGATCCAAAGGGTCAGTCCAAGGTGTTTCTGATCCCAAGCTGTTCAGTGGTCAAGGTTTGCAGCCTGGCCATGCTTGGCTTTTTTCTTGTTTGTTTGTTTGTTTAGAGACCACTAATGAGTGAGTACATCCACTGCTTATCTTTCTGAGTTTCTGATACCTCGCTCAGGAGGATATTCTCATAATCCATCCATTTGCCTGTGAATTTTAGGATATCATTTTTTTCTTACTGCTGAGTAGTATTCCATTGTGTAGATGTACCACAGTTTGTTAATCCATTCTTCAGTTGAGGGACATCTAGGTTGTTTCCAGGTTCTTGCTATTACAAATAATGGTGCTATGAACATAATTGAGCTAATACCTTTGGAGTGTGAATGTGCCTCTTTAGGGTATACACCCAGAAGTGCTATTGCTGGGTCCTTGGGGAGATTGATTCTCAATTTTCTGAGAAACCTCCATATTGCATTCCAAAGTGGCTGAACAAGCTTATACTCCCACCAACAATGGAGGAGTGTTCTCCTTGTTCTGCATCCTCTCCAACATAGGCTGTCATCTGTGTCGTTTATCTTAGCCAATCTAACAGGTGTTAGGTGGTATCTCAAAGTTGTTTTGATTTGCATTTCTCTGATGGCTAAAGATGAAGAGCACTTTTTCAGGTGCCTTTCAGCCATTCGTAGTTCCTCTGCTGAGAATTCCCTTTTTAGATCTGTACCCCATTTTTTGATTGGGTTATTCATGGTTTTGGGCTCCAGATTCTTGAGATCTTTATATATCTTAGAGATCAGTCCTCTATCAATTGTAGGGTTGATGAAAATATTTTCCCACTGTAGGCTGTCGTTCTGTCCTATTGACAGTGTCATTGGCTTTGCAGAAGCTTCCAGCTTCAGGAGATCCCACTTATTGATTGTTGGTCTTAGTGTCTGTGCCACTGGTGTTATATTTAGGAAGTGGTCTCCTGTGCCAATTTGTAGAAGTGTATTTCCCACTTTCTTTTCTATCAAGTTCAAAGTGGTTATGTTGAGGTCTTTGATCCACTTGGATTTGAGTTTTGTGCAGGGTGACAGGCTCGGGACTATTTGCATTTTTCTACACACTTCCATCCAGCTATGCCAACACCATTTATTAAATAAACTATTGTAGGGGGAAATCATGGATTGTACAGGTGTGGGAGGGGCTTGGTTTGCAGAGACCAGACTGAAGCAGAGCGGAGAAGAGACAGAAGCGGAGCACAGAGAGGGAGGCAGGTCTTCTGGTCCCTTGGCACAGCGATGCGGCGGGTCCATACGGGTTGGTATGGTGGCGGCTGGGCTCGTTGTTAAAACTTCCACTTGTAAGGAATTCTAACAAAATAAACCTTATTTAATACATACCTCTTGGTGGCGAGTTTGTACCGTGATATACTATTTTATTTCCATTGAATGTTTTGGGCCTCTTTGTCAAAGATCAGGTGTTCATAGGTTTTTGAGTTAATGTCTGGATCCTCAATTCTATTCCATTGTTCCACAAGTCTGTTTTTATGCCAGTACCAGGCTGTTTTTATTACTGTAGCTCTATAGTATAACTTGAAGTCAAGGATGGTGATACCTTCTGAGGTTCTTTTGTTGAGTAAAATTGTTTTGGCTATCTTAGCTTTCCTGTTATTACTAATGAAATTGAGTATTGTTCTTTCAAGGTCCAAAAAATATTGTGTTGGGATTTTGATAGGCAGTACATTGAATCTGTAGATTGCCTTTGGTAGAACTGCCATTTTTACTATGTTGATCCTGCCAATCCAGGAACATGGGAGAGCTTTCCATTTTCTGATATCCTCTTCGATTTCTTTCTTCAGTGATTTAAAATTTTTGTCAAATAGTTCTGTTACTTCTTTGGTTATAGTTCCTCCAAGGTATTTAATAGTATTTGCAGCTATTATGAAGGGTAATGATTCCCTTATTTCTTTTTCAGCTCTTCTATGTTTAGTTTATAGAAGGGCTACTCATTTCTTTGAGTTTATCTTGTATCCTGCTACATTGCTGAAGGTGTTTATCAGCTATAGCAGTTCCTTGGAAGAATTTTGTGGGTCACTTATGTATACAATCATATCATCTGCAAATAGAGATAGCTTCACTTCTTCTTTTCAAATTTGTATGCACTTAATCTCTTTTTGTTCCCTTATTGCTTTACCTAAAGCTTCAAGACATATATGGAATAGATAAGGGGAGAGAGGACATCCTTGTCTAGTTCCTGACTTTAGTGCGATTGCTTTGATTTTTTCTCCATTAAGTTTGATACTGGCTGCCTGCTTCTTGTAAATCACATTAATTATATTTAGGTATTATCCCTGTATTCCTGATATCTCCATGGCTTTAATCATAAAGGAATGTTGGATTTTGTCAAAGGTCTTTTCCACATCTAAGGATATGATCATGTGGTTTTGTTCCTTTACTTTGTTTATCTGATGGAAAACAATTACAGTTTTTTGTATGTTAAACTAGCCCTGCATTTCTGGGATGAAGCCTACTTGGTCATGGAGGATGATATCTTTTTTACATTGTTCTATAATGTTTGCCAAAATTTTGTTGAGAATTTTCACATCAATATTCATGAAGGAAATTGGTCTGTAATTCTCCTTCTTTGTTGTGTCTTTGAGTGGCTTGGATATTAGGGTGATTGTGGCTTCATAAGAGGAATTTGGCAGTATTCCTTCAGTTTCTACTGTGTGATATAGTTAGAGGAGTAATGGTAGTAATTCTTCTTTGAATGTCTGGTAGAATTCTGCACTGAAACCATCTGGACCAGGGCTTTTATTTTTGGGGAGGTTTTTAATGATAGCATCAATTTCCTTAAGGGTTATAGGCATGTTTAGGTAATTAATCTGATTTTCATTTAATTTTGGTAGATGGTACATGTCCAGAAAGCTGTCCATTTCTTCTAGGTCTTCTATTTTTGTGGAATACAGATTTTCAAAATAAAATCTTATAATTCTTTGTATTTCCTGGGGGTCTGTTGTTATGTCCCTCTTTTCATTTCTGATTTTGTTGATTTGGACACTCTCTCTCTCTGTTTTTTGATTAGTTTGGCTAAGGGCTTATCTATCTTGTTAACTTTCTCAAAGAACTAACTCTTAGATTCAATGATTCTTTGTATTGATCTTTTTGTTTCAATTGTATTAATTTCAGCTCTAAATTTTATTATTTCCTGCCATCTACTCCTTCTAGGTGAGTTTGCTTCTAATTGTTTGTTCTAAGCCTTTCAGCTGTGCTGTTAGGTCTTTAGTGTGGGATTTCTCTAGGTTTTTCATATAGGCATCTACCGCTATGAATTTTCCTCTTAAGACTTCTTTCATTGTGGCCCAGAAGTGTGGATACATTGTAGATTCATTTTCATTGAATTCTAGGAAGACTTTGATTTCTATCTTAATTTCTTCCTTGTCCCAGAGATTGTTCAGCTGAGTGATGTTTAGTTTCTATGGGTTGGTAGGCTTTCTTTGGATTTTGATGTTGTTGAACTCTAACTTTAGGCCCTGGGGGTCTGACATGTTACCAGGGATAATTTCCATTTTTTTGAATCTGTTGATATTTGCTTTATGACCAATTATGTGGTCAATTTTGGAGAAAGTTCCATGAGTAGATGAGAAATTTGTATATTCCTTTGCATTTGGGTGGAAGGTGCTGTAGATATCTCTGAAATCCATTTGCATCATAACCTCTTTTAAACTCCTTATTTCAGTGATGAGACACTCTCTGGTTGATCTATCCAGGGTTAAAAGTGGGGTATTGAAGTATGCCACTATTAGGGTTTAAGAATTGATGTGGGATTCGAGCTTTAGCAGTGTTTCTTTTACATAAGTAGGTGCCCTTTTATTAGGGGTATAAATATTTAAGATTGAAATCTCCTCTGGACCAATTTTTCCTGTGATGAATAAGTAGTGACCCTCTTGGTCTCTTTTGATTGCTTTTAGCTTAAAGTCTACTTTGTTAGATATTAGGATTGCAATCTCTGCTTGTTTCTTAGGACCATTTGACTGGAAAATCTTTTCCCAACCCTTTATTCTAAGTCTGTGTCTGTCTTTGCAGTTGAGGTGTGTTTCTTGTAGGCAACAGAAGGACGGCTTCTGTTGTTGTATCCATCTTGTTAGTGTGTGACGTTTTATAGGAGAGTTGAGTCCATTGATATTAAGGTAAATTAGTGACCATTGATTCATATTTACTGCCATTTTTGGTGGTAACTTGTTTGTATTTCCTTTCTCTAGAGTGTTCTTCTGTGGACTTATTGATTGTTTGTGATTTCGTGGATGTATCTGGGGTCCTTAGGTTGTAGATTTCCCTCTAATACTCTCTGTAGTGCTGGATTGGTAGATAGATATTCTTTCAGTCTGACTTTGTCCTGAAATACCTTGTTTACTCCATCTATGGTGATTGATAATATTTCAGGGTAAGTATTCTAGTTTGGCAGCCATGCTGTTTTACCGTCTGTATAACTTCTGACCAAGCCCTTCTAGCCTTCATCGTTTCCATTGAATAGTCAGGAGTTATTCTGATGGGTCTGCCTTTATATGTGAGTTGGCCCTTTTCTTTTGCAGCTCTTTAAATTTTTTCTTTGTTCTGTATGTTTTGTGCCTTGATTATAATGTGGTGCACTGACTTTTTTTGGGCTCATATCTATTTGGTGTTCTATAAGCTTCTTATATCTTTATAGGCATTTCCTTCTTCAGGTTAGGGAAGTTTTCTTCTATGATTTTATTGAAAACATTTTCTGTGCCTTTGAGCTGGTATTCTTCTCCTTTTTCTATTCCTTTTATTCTCAAGTTAGGTCTTTTCATGGTGTCCTAGATTTCCTGAACATTTTGAGTTTTGGTTTTTTTTTAGTTTTACTATTTTCTTTGACTGATATATCTATTTGAACTACTGAGTTCTACACTTCAGAGATTCTATCTTCCATCTCTTGAACTCTGTTGGTTATGCTTGTATCTGTGGTTCCAGCTTTTTTCTTCAGGTTTTCTATTTCCATCTTTGCATCATTTTGTGCCTTTTTTATTGCTTCTATTTCAGCTTTTAGTTCCTGGCATGTTTATTTCATAGTGCTATTCATCTCTTCCAATTTTTTGTTTGTATTTTCTTCTATTTCTTTAAGGCTATTTTTCACATCCTCTTTGAAAGCTTCGATGATCATCAAAAAGGAATTTTTGGTATTGCTTCCTTCTGTATCCTCTTCATTTCTCAGTTCAGGTCTTGCATTTGTAAGGTCACCACTTTCTTCTTGAGTTACCTTGTTGTTCTTTGTCTTATTATGTAAGTTTTTGCACTGATGTTTGCTCATGGCTTCAGTGGTTCACGATTAGATGGCTCCTGGTCAGTTGTGGCACTCGGGCTTGTGTGGCTCCTGTCACCTCTCTGGGAAGGGTCTGATTCTGTCCTTCAGAGACACTAGAAGTTATCTGTTCACTCAGTTGGAGGTCAAGGTGGGTAGCCGTGCAAATTCCCTCAGCAGTAGCTGTGGGTATGGTGACAGGCAGACTTTATCTGTGCCTGCTACAGAGTGTGCTGGGACTTACTGTGCAGACAGCACCCTGTCCAGAAACTTAACTGGAACTGATGGGAGCTCAAGTCTCCCTCCCTGGCTGGGATATACATGCTTGGGTCTGGTGACCCCTCCTCACCTCTGGGCGGGGTCTGAGTCTGTCCTTCAGGGATCCCTGTAGTTATCTGTTCACTAAGTTGGAGTAGAGGTGGGTGGGTAGCTGTGCAAATTCCCTCAGCAGCACCTGTGGGTATGGTGACAGGCAGACTTTATCTGCACCTGCTACAGAGTGCGCTGGGACTTACTTACTCTGCAGACAGCACCCGGTCCTGAAAGCAGAACCGAAAATCTGTTAATCCATTATTAACTTGTAGTCCATATAGGTTGTTTCTTGGTTCTTACTGTTACAAATAATGCTGCTATAAACATAGTTGAGCTAATGCTTTTGCCCCTCTTTACTTCTAGAACACACCCATCCCTGGAACCTCAATGGTTTCTTGAGACACAGATTCTGGAGAGGTTCCTCAAAAAAGCTTTAGTTGCAGGTTTTAACTGCTCTCTCAGACACAAATTCCAACAGCTCAAATTCCAGTGAAAAATACATTCAACCACATAGATAAAAATATAACACTACTTAAACCTAATGGTTCTACAGCAGAAAACTTGAACATCTCAATACAGAAGAAACAAAGTAAAACAATATTTACAATAACTTTAATGATGATAGAGACCTTTCAAAAAGAAATTGAAGAAGAAATAAAAAACTCTCTTAAAAATAGATGAAAGTTATACAAAAATTTGAATAAATCAATTTATTAAAGAAGGCTAAGAAAAATACCTAAGAAAATGATAAAGAAAATAGTTCAAGACTTGAAAACCAATGGAGATAAAATTTTAAAATGCCGCAAACCATGCATACTTGACATAGAAAATATGAATAAATAAACAGAAGCCATAGATGCAAGCATAAACACCAGAATGCAAGAGATGGAGGAAAGAATCTCTGGTGTGGATGCTACAGTGGAGAATGCAGATACAACAGTCAAAGTAAAATTAAAGTCAAAATTGCAGAACGAAAATAATAAGAAAATCTGGAACACAATGAAAAAAGCAAACCTAAGAGTAATAGAAACCAATTGCCTCCGGTTCCGCTCCTGGGACCAAGTGCTGTCTGCAGAGTCCCAGCGCACTCTGGAGAAGGGGCAGGTAAACTCTGCCCCTGACCACACCCACAACTCCTGCTGAGGGAATTTGCACGGCTCCCCATCACGACCTCGAAATGAGCAAACCAACTACAGGGGTCTCTAAAGGGCAGATTCAGACCCTGACCAGAGATGTGACAGAAGGCACACAAACCCGAGTGCCACAACTGACCAGGACCCATCTAATCGTAAACCACTGAAGCCATGGGCAAACGCCAGTGCAAAAAATTACATAATAATACAAAGGACAACATGGTAACTCCAGAAGAGAGTGGCGATCTTACAAATACAAGACCTGAACTGAGCAATGAAGAGAAAACAGAAGGAAGCAACACCAAAAATTCTTTTTTGATGATCATCGAAGCTCTAAAAGAAGATATGAAAAAAAGCCTTAAAGAAGTAGAAGAAAATACAAACAAAAAATTGGAAGAGATGAACAAATCTATGAAAGAAACATGCCAGGAAATAAAAGCTGAAATAAAAGCTGAAATAGAAGCAATAAAAAAGGCACAAAATGAAGCAAAGATGGAAATAGAAAACCTGAAGAAAAAAGCTGGAACCACAGATACAAGCATAACAAACAGAGTTCAAGATATGGAAGATAGAATCTCTGAAGTGGAAGACTCAGTAGCTCAAATAGATATATCAGTCAAAGAAAATAGTAAAACTAAAACAGCCATAACTCAAAATATTCAGGAAATCTGGGACATCATGAAAAGACCTAATTTGAGAATAATAGGAATAGAAGAAGGAGAAGAATACCAGCTCAAAGGCACAGATAATGTTTTCAATAAAATCATAGAAGAAAACTTTCCTAACCTGAAGAAGGAAATGCCTATAAAGATACAAGAAGCTTTCAGAACACCAAATAAATATGATCCCAAAAAGAGTCAATGCACCACATTATAATCAAGTCACAAAACATACAGAACAAAGAAAAAATTTTAAGAGCTGCAAAAGAAAAAGGCCAACTCACATATAAAGGCAGACCCATCAGAATAACGCCTGACTATTCAATGGAAACGATGAAAGCTAGAAGAGCTTGGTCAGAAGTTATACAGACGCTAAGACAACAGAGATGCCAAACTAGAATACTATATCCTGCAAAATTATCAATCACCATAGATGGAGTAAACAAGGTATTTCAGGACAAAGTCAGACTGAAAGAATATCTATCTACCAATCCAGCACTACAGAGAGTATTAGAGGGAAAACTATAACCTAAGGACCCCAGATACATCCACGAAATCACAAACAATCAATAAGTCCACAGAAGAATAACCTAGAGAAAGGAAATACAAACAAGTTACCACCAAAAAAGGCAGTAAATATGAATCAATGGTCACTAATTTCCCTTAATATCAATGGACTCAACTCTCCTATAAAACATCACACACTAACAAGATGGATACAACAACAGAAGCCATTCTTCTGTTGCCTACAAGAAACACACCTCAACTGCAAAGTCAGACACAGGCTTAGAATAAAGGGTTGGGAAAAGATTTACCAGTCAAATGGTCCTAAGAAACAAGCAGGGGTTGCAATCCTAATATCCAACAAAGTAGACTTTTAGCTAAATCAATAAAAAGGGAACAAGAGGGTCACCACTTATTCATCACAGGAAAAATTGGTCAAGAGGAGATTTCAATCTTAAATATTTATGCCCCTAATATAGGGTCACCTACATATGTAAAAGAAACACTGCTAAAGCTCGAATCCCACATCAATTCTTACACCCTAATAGTGGGAGACATCAATACCCCACTTTCAACCCTGGATAGATAAACCAGACAGAGCCTCAACAGAGAAATAATGAGTCTAAATGAGGTTATGATGCAAATGGTTTCATAGATATCTACAGAACCTTCCACCCAAAGGCAAAGGAATATACATATTTCTCAGCTCCTCATGGAACTTTCTCCAAAATAGACCACATAATTGGTCATAAAGCAAATATCAGCAGATACAAAAAAGTGGAAATAATCCCTTGTAACATATCGGACCATCAGGGCCTAAAGTTAGAGTTCAACAACATCAAAATCCAAAGAAAGCCTATCAACTCATGGAAACTAAACATCAATCAGCTGAACCATCTCTGGGTCAAAGAAGAAATTAGGAAAGAAATCAAAGTCTTCCTAGAATTCAATGAAAATGAATCTACAATGTATCCAAACTTGTGGGACACAATGAAAGCAGTCTTAAGAGGAAAATTTATAGCGCTAGATAGCTATATGAAAAACCTTGAGAAATCCCACACTACAGACCTAACAGCGTAGCTGAAAGCCTTAGAACAATTAGAAGCAAACTCACCTAGAAGGAGTAGACAGCAGGAAATAATCAATCTTAGAGCTGAAATCAATACAATTGAAACAAAAAGAACAATAGAAAGAATCAACGAATCTAAGAGTTGGTTCTTTGAGAAAGTTAACAAGATAGATAAGCCCTTAGCCAAACTAAGCAAAAAACAGAGAGAGTGTCCAAATCAACAAAATCAGAAATGAAAAGGGGGACATAACAACAGACACCCAGGAAATACAGAGAATTATCAGGTCCTATTTTGAAAATCTGTATTCCACAAAAACGGAAAACCTAGAAGAAATGGACAGTTTTCTGGACAGGCACCATCTTCCAAAATTAAATGAAGATCAGATTAATTACCTAAACAGGCCTATAACCCTTAAGGAAATTGAAGCTGTCATTAAAAACCTCCGCAAAAATAAAAGCCCTGGTCCAGATGGTTTCACTGCCAAATTCTACCAGACATTCAAAGAAGAATTACTACCGTTACTCCTGAAACTATTTCACACAGTAGAAACTGAAGGAATATTGCCAAATTCCTTTTATGAGGACACAATCACCCTAATATCCAAGACACTCAAAGACACAACAAAGAAGGAAAATTACAGACGAATTTCCCTCATGAATATTGATGCGAAAATTCTCAACAAAATTTTGGCAAACTGTATACAACAATGCATAAAAGATATCATCCACCATGACCAAGTAGGCTTCATCCCAGAAATGCAGGGCTGGTTCAACATACGAAAAACTGTAAATGTTATCCATCATATAAACAAACTAAAGGAACAAAACCACATGATCATATCC
>PVIH01011248.1:0-70287 GCA_004025045.1 Sigmodon hispidus | reverse complement strand
CAGTGTCCTTGGCTTTGCAGAAGCTTCCCAGCTTCAGGAGATCCCACTTATTGATTGTTGGTCTTAGTGCCTGTGCCACTGGTGTTATATTCAGGAAGTGGCGGCCTGTGCCAATTTGTAGAAGTGTATTTCCCACTTTCTCTTCTATCAAGTTCAAAGTGGTTGGGGTTAAGTTGAGGTCTTTGATCCACTTGGATTTAAGTTTTGTGCGGGTGACAGGCTCAGATCTATTTGCATTTTACTACACACTTCCTTCCAGTTATGAATTGGCCATTTTCTTTTGCAGCTCTTAAAATTTTTTCTTTGTTCTGTATGTTTTGTGACTTGATTATAATGTGGTGCGCTGACTTTTTGGGGGGTCATATCTATTTGGTGTTCTGTAAGCTTCTTGTATCTTTATAGGCATTTCCTTCTTCAGGGTAGGGAAGTTTTCTTCTATGATTTTATTGAAAACATTGTCTGTGCCTTTGAGCTGGTATTCTTCTCCTTCTTCTATTGCTATTATTCTTTCAAATTAGTTCTTTTCATGATGTCCCAGATTTCCTGAACATTTTGAGTTATGGCTTTTTTAGTTTTACTTTTTTCTTTGACTGATATATCTATTTGAGCTACTGAGTCTTCCACTTCAGAGATTCTATCTTCCATCTCTTGAACTCTGTTTGTTATGCTTGTATCTGTGGTTCCAGCTTTTTTCTTCAGATTTTCTATTTCCATCTTTGCCTCATTTTGTGCTTTTTTCATTGCTTGTATTTCAGCTTTTAGTTTCTGGCATGTTTCTTTCATAGATTTGTACATCTCTTCCAATTTTTGTTTGTATTTTCTTCTATTTCTTTAAGGCTATTTTTCATATCTTCTTTGAGAGCTTTGATGATCATCAAAAAGGAATTTTTGGTGTTGCTTCCTTCTGTTTCCTCTTCGTTGCTCAGTTCAGGTCTTGTAATTGTATGATTGCCACTTTCTTCTTAAGTTACCTTGTTGTTCTTTGTATTATTATGTAAATTTTTGTACTGACGTTTGCCCATGGCTTCAGTGGTTCATGATTAGGTGGCTCCTGGTCAGTTGTGGCACTAGGGTTTGTGTGCCTCCTGTCACTTCTCTGGGTAGAATCTGAGTCTGTCCTTCAGGGACCCCAGTCCTTATCTGTTTGCTCAGTTGGAGTTGGAGGTGGGTAGCAGTGCAAATTCCCTCAGCAGCAGATGGGGGGAACGTGACAGTCAGTCTTTATCTGTGCCTGCTACAGAGTGCACTGGGACTAGCTCTGCAGATAGCACCCAGTCCCGGAAGTGGAACCGAAACTGATGGGAGCTCAACTCTCCCTCCCTGGCTGGGATATAGGCACTTGGGCCTGGTGACCTCTCCTCACTTCTGGGCGGGGTCTGAGTCTGTCCTTCAGGGACCCCAGTCATTATGTGTTCACTCAGGTGAAGGTGGGTAGCCATGCAAATTCCCTCAGCAGCAACTGGGGATGGGGGAAACGTGACAGGCCGACTTTATCTGTACTTGCTACAGAGTGCATTGTGACTGGCTCTGCAAACAGCACCCAGTCCTGGAAGGGGAACCGGAACCGATGGGACTATGCTGATGTTTTTGATGTGCTTGCTATTGAGTTTTGTACAGCATGATAGGCTTGGATCTATTTGCATTTTTCTACAAACTACCATCCAGCTATGACAACACCATTTGTCAAAGATACTATCTTTTTTCCATTGAATGTTTTGTGCTTCTTTGTCAAAGATCAGGTGTTCATAGTTTTTTGGGTTAATGTCAGGATCTTCCATTCAATTCCATTGATCCACAAGTCTGTTCTTATGCCAGTACCAGGGTGTTTTTATTATTGTAGCTCTACCGTATAACTAGAAATCAGGGAGGGTGATTCCTCCTGAGGTTCTTTTGTTGAGCAAAATTGTTTTGGCAATCCTGTCTTTCCTGTTATTCCAAATGAAATTGAATATGGTTCTTTCAAGGTCCAAAAAATATTGTGTTAGGATTTGATGGGAATCTTTAGATTGCTTTTGGTAGAACTACCATTTTTACTATGCTGATCCTACCTATCAAGGAACATGGGAGATCATTCCATTTTTTGATTTCCTATTCAATTTCTTTATTCAGTGATTTAAAGGTTTTGTCAAATAGATCTGTTACTTTTTTTGGTTATACTTACTCCATGGTATTTAATGCTATTTGCAGGTATTATAAAGTATAATCTTTCTCTTATTTCTTTTTCAGGCTTTTTTCCCCCTTTTAAAATTTTTTTTACATTTCTTATTATGAATAAAGTCACATTTTCTATCCTTGTATATCCTTATTCAAGGTCCCTTCCCCCTCCCAACACATCAGGTCACTTTCTCTTTTCCACACCTCCCCATCTCCTCCCCAGCATTGCCAGGAGGTCACAAGGTCCCAATATTGCGCAGTTCAGCCTCCTCTCCTGGAAGAACCAGTTCCCACACCCCAAACATCAACACTGAGTCTGGTGCTTCTCTGGAGGAAGTGGGATCCGAGGTGTCAGTCGAAGGTGTTTCATATTCCAAGTTGTTCAGTGGTTGGGGTTTGCAACTTAGACATGCTTAGCTTTTTGCTTTTTTGTTTAGAGTTCACAAATGAGTGAGTACATCCCTTGCTTATCTTTCTGGATTTGAGATACCTCGCTCAGGAGGATATTCACCAAATTCATTCATTTGCCTGCAAATTTTAGGATATCATTTTTTTCTTACTGCTGAGTAGTATTCCATTGTGTAGATGTACCACAGTTTGTTAATCCATTCTTCAGTTGAGGGACATCTAGGTTGTTTCCAGGTTTTTGCTATTACAAATAATGCTGCTCTGATCATAGTTGACCTAAGGCCTTTGGAGTGTGACTGTGCATCTTTAGATTACACCCAGAAGTTGTATTGCTATATACTTGGGGAGATTGATTCTCAGTTTTCTCAGAAGTCATCATACTCCACTCCAGAGTGGGTGAACAAGCTTAAACTCCCACCAACAATGGAGGAATGTTTCCCTTGCTCTGCAACCTCTCCAGCATAGGCTGTCATTTGTGCCTTTTATCTTAGCCAATCTGACAGGTGTCAGGTGGTATCTCAATGTTGTTTTGATTTGCATTTCTCTGATGGCTAAAGATGTTGAGCGCTTTTCCAAGGGACTTTCAGCCATTTGTAATTCTTCTGCTGTGAATTCCCTTTTTATTTCTGAACCCCATTTTTTGATTGGATTATTCAAGGTTTGGGGCTCTAGATTTTTGAGTTCTTTATATATTTTAGAGATCAATCCTCTATCACTTGTAGGACTGGTGAAAATCTTTTCCCATTCTGTAGGCTGTCGTTCTGTACTATTGACAGTGTCCTTGGCTTTAAAGAAGCTTCTCAGTTTCAAGAGGTCTCATTTATTGATTGTCATTCTTAGTGTCTGTGCCACTGGTGTTATATTTAGGAAGTGCCAATTCATAGAAGTGTATTCCCCACTTTCTTTTCTATCACGTTCAGAGTGCATGGGTTTCTGCTGAGGTCTTTGATCCACTTGGATTTGAGTTTTGTGCAGGGTGATAGGCTTGGATCTCTTTGCATTTTTCTGCAAACTACCATCCAGCTATGACAACACCATTTGTTAAAGATACTATCTTTTTTCCATTGAGTATTTTGGGCCTCATTTTCAAAGATCAGGTGTTCATAGATTTTTGCGTTAATGTCAGGATCTTCCATTCGATTCCATTGATCCACAAGTCTGTTTTTATGCCAGTACCAGGGTGTTTTTATTACTGTAGCTCTACAGTATAACTAGAAATCAGGGAGGATGATTCCTCCTGAGGTTCTTTTGTTGAGCAAAATTGTTTTGGCAATCCTGGCTTTCCTATTATTCCAAATGAAACTGAATATGGTTCTTTCAAGGTCCAAAAAATATTGTGTTGGGATGTGATGGGAAGTGCATTGAATCTTTAGATTGCTTTTGGTAGTACTACCATTTTTACTGTGCTGATCCTACCTATCAAGGAACATGGGAGATAATTCCCTTTTCTGATTATCTATTCAATTTCTTTATTCAGTGATTTAAAGTTTTTGTCAAATAGGTCTGTTACTTCTTTGGTTATAGTTACTCCAAGTTATTTAATGCTATTTGCAGCTATTATAAAGGGTGATCTTTCCCTTATCTATTTTTCAGCCCTTTTATTTTTACTGTATACAAGGGCTACTGATTTCTTTGAGTTAATCTTGTATCCTTCTACATAGCTGAAGGTGTTCATTAGCTGTATAAGGTCCCTGGTAGAATTTTGTGGGTCACTAATGCATATAACTATATCATCTGCTAATAGAGATGTTTTCACTTATTCTTTTCTAATTTATATCTCCTTAATCTCCTTTCATACTCTTATTGCTTTAGCTAAAACTTTGAGAACTATATTGAATAGATAAGAGGAGAGAGGTCATCCTTGTCTAGTTCCTGATTTTAGTGGGATTGCTTTTAGTTTTTCTCCATTAAGTTTGATGTTGGCTGTTGGCCTTTTGTAAATTGCCTTTTTATATTGAGATATTTTCCCTGTAATCCTGATCCCTCCAGGGCTTTTATCATAATGGAGATTTGGATTTTGTCAAAGGCTTTTTTCAGCAACTAAGGATGTGATCATATGTTTTTTTTTTTTTTTTTTCCTGTAGTTTGTATGATGGATGACATTTACAGTTTTTCCTATGTTGAAACATCCCTGTATTTCTGGGATAAAGCCTTCTTGGTCGTGGTGGTTGATATTTTTATATTATTGCTTCTGGTTTGCCAAAATTTTGTTGAGTTTAAGCACCAATATTCATGAAGGAAATTGGTCTGTAATTCTCCTTCTTTGTTGTGAGTTTGACTGGCTTGGGGATTATGGTAATTGTGGCGTCATAAAAAGAGTTTGCCAATATTCCTTGACTTTCTACTATGTGAAACATTTTGTGGAGTATTGGTAATAGTTCTTTTTTGAATGACTGGTAGAATTCTACACTGAAACCATCTGGACCCGGAGGTTTTTTTTTTTTTTTTTTTTTTTTACATGAGAGGCTTTTAATTTTCTATAGGGTTATAGGTCTGTTTAGTAATTAATCTGATCTTCATTTAATTTTGGTAAATAGTACCTATCCAAAAAGCTGTCCATCTCTAGGTTTTCCATTTTTGTGGGGTGTATATTTTCAATGTATGATCTGATAATTCTCTAGATTTCCTGGGGATCTCTTGTTATATCCCCCCTTTTCATTTCTGATCTTTGTTGGTTTGGATACTCTCTCTTTCTCTCTGCTTTTTGTTTAGGCTGAATAAGGGCTTATCTATGTTGTTGACTTTCTCAAAGAACCAACTCTTTGATTCACTGATTCTTTGGATTGTTCTTTTTGTTTCAATTGTATTGATTTCAGCTCTAAGTTCCATTTTTTTCCACCATCTACTCCTTCTAGGTGAGTTTGCTTCTAATTGTTCTAAGACTTTCAACTGTTTTGTTAGTTCTCTAGTGTGGGATATCTCTAGGTTTCTCATACAGGCATCTGTTGCTATGAATTTTCCTCTTAAGAGTGCTTTCATTGTGTCCTACAAGTTTGAGTACAAGGTGGATTAATTTTCATTAAATACTTGGCAGTCTTTGATTTCTTTTTTATTTTCTTCCTAGACCCAGAGGTCATTCAGTTGAGTGATGTTTAGTTTCCATGATTTGTTAGGCTTTCTGTGATTTTTGATGTTGTTGAACTCTAACTTTAGGCCCTAGTGGTCTGATATGATACAAGGGATTATTTTCATTTATTTGTGTCTGCTGATATTTGCTATATGACCAATTATGTGATCAATTTTAGAGAAAGTTCCATGTGATACTAAGAAATATGTATATTCCTTTGCATTTGGGTGGATGCTTCTGTAAATATCTATTAAATCCATTTGCTTCATAACCTCTGTTAGACTCCTTATTTCTCTGTTGAGTTTCTGTCTGGGTGACCTATCCAAGGGTGAAAGTAGGGTATTGTAATCTCCCACTATTAGGGTGTGAGAATTGATGTGGGATTTGAGCTTTAGCCATGTTTCTTTTATGTAGGTAGGTGCCCTTATATTAGGGGCATACATATTCAGAATTGAAATCTCCTCTTGACCAATTTTTCCTGTGATCAATAAGTAATGACCATCTTGGTGCCTTTTAATTTCTTTTAGCTTAAAGCCTATTTTATTTTATAGGATGGTAACCCCAGGTATTTTCTTAGGGTCATTTGACTGGAAAATCTTTTCCCAAACCTTTACTCTGAGCCTGTGTCTGTCTTTGTGGTTGAGGTGTGTTTCTTGTATGCATCAGAAGGATGGCTTCTGTTTTTGTATCCATCTTGTTAGTGTGTCTTTTTATAGATGAGTTGAGACCATTGATATTAAGGGATATTAGTGACCACTGATTGATATTTCCTGTTATTTTGGGGGTAGATTGCTTGTATTTCCTTTCTCTGGGCTTTTCTTCTGTGGGATTATTGATTGTTTGTGGTTTCCTGGGTGTATCTGGAATCCTTATGTTGAAGTTTTTCCTCTAATGCTTTCTGTAGTGCTGGATTGGTAGATAGGTATTGTTTCAATCTGACTTTGTCATGAAATATCTTGTTAACTCCATCTCTGGTAATTGATAATTTTGCTAGGTATAGTTGTCTAGTTTGGCAGCCATGCTCTTTTAGTGTCTGTATAACTTCTGACCAAGCCCTTCTTCCTTTCATTGTTTCCATTTTGTAGTTAGGTGTTTTTCTAGTGTGTCTGCCTTTATAAGTAAGTTGACTCTTTTCTTTTGCAGCTCTTAAAGTTTTTTCTTTGTTCTGTATGTTTATGGCTTGATTATTACGTGGCAAGTGAGCTCTTTGTGGGGATCATATCTATTTGGTGTTCTGTAAGTTTCTTGTATCTTTATAGGCGTTTCCTAATTTAAGTTAGGAAAGTTTTCTTCTATGATTTTATTGAATATATCATCTGTGCCTTTGAGATGGTATTCCTCTCTTTCTTCTATTCCTATTATTCTCAAGTTAGGTCTTTTCATGGTGTCCCAGATTGCCTGAACATTTTTATTATGGCTTTTTTGGTTTAAGTATTTTCTTTGACTGTTGTTTCTAATTCCACTACTGAGTCTTTCACTTGAGAGATTCTCTCTTTTATCTCTTAGATTCTGTTAGTTATGTTTGTATCTATGATTTCAGCTCTTTTCTTCAGATTTTCTATTTCTATTTTTGCCTCATTTTGTGCCTTTTTTATTGCTTCTATTTCAGTTTTTAGTTCCTGAAATGATAATTTAATTTTTTGGTTTACCTTTTCTTGGTTTTCTTTCAAGGATTTGTTCATCTCTTTCAATTTTTTGTTCATATTTTCTTCTATCCCTTTAAGGAAATTTTTTATATCTTCTCTGAAGGCTTAAATAATATTCATAAATTGTTTTTGGTGTTGTTTCCTCCTGTTTCCTCTTCATCACTCTGTTCAGGTCTTGTAGTTGTAGACCAACCAGTTTCTTCTAGTGTTGCCATGTTGTTCTTTATATTATTATATATTTTTGCACTGGCCTCTGCTCATGGCTTCAGTGGTTCATGATTAGGCTGCTCCTAGTCAGTTGTGATAAGATGGCTTATGTGACTCCTGTCTTCTTTGAGCAAGGGATATGCTTGATCTCTGACTTTGCTCTAGACAGGGTTCTGAATTTCAAAGCCTCAGTCCTTCTCTGATGACCCTGTTTCCTCTGTAGGTGGGGCCTGGCTGTGCAAGGTCCCCTCTTTTAGGTGTGGCTGAAGGAACCCCTCACAGCCAAACCCTAGTCCCGTCTGCTAAGGAGAGTCTGGGATCAGACTTTACAGATTGACCCTGGTCTTGGAGGGCAACTGTGTGGACAGAGAATCAGGTGCCAGAACCTGGTCACCGCTGGACAGGGTCCCTCTAGTGTTTTTCATATGCAATGATACTATGAAGACCATCAAAGGTAAAATATAAACACCAATTCGGCTCTAAAGCTTTTGATATACAATCTGACTTCCTATAAAATATGCTTTGGAAATCATGGCACAGACCTTGTGAGAGTAGTCATTTAATGTTTGATTTGACTTAACGTGTATTCTATAAGGTGAAAATCATATCTGATACTGCTAGGGTAACCCAAAACCAGAGATTCAATAGCCCAAACACTCAGAGAAATCAAAGACAACTTTTTAAAAATACACTTAAAATAAACTATCAATAAAATGGCTCATTGATATTTTGCTCTACTCAAAGAACGGTGCCTTATTTAATCATCATCAGAGAAGCTTTTTCTAATAGAAGATGAGAATAGGTGTAGAAACACACAGTCACACAGTATATGCAGAGAGATTATAAATGGAATATCTATATCTATTCTCTCTTCTCAAAGCTCAGAGAAGATAGAAAGAATATGAGAGCCAGAGAGGATTAAGTTTGGACCAGGAGGGTAAGGCCCTTTGCATCAACTAAGCAAGGTGCTTATGAGCTCACAGACACTGAAACAGCAAGTATAGAGCGTACACATATCTGGAGCTTATATTACTTACAAGCTGTTTGGCCTATGGCTCAGGTTTGCTAACTTTTTCTTTTAAACTAACCTATAAATAGCCTGCTTCCTCTGGATCTCCCTGGCATATTTGCTCTGCTTTTCTGCTTCCCAGAATTATCCTAGTCAGCTAGCCTTACCTACACTTTCTATCTGCCTTCTGGCCAATCCTTATTTTATTAAACCAATAGGAGTGGCAAATACTTACAGTGTACAAAAGCATAGTCCCACAGCATAGCATTGGCCTTTCTAAATCTGATAATAGTATTTTACTGCTATTCTGTTTTAAAATTCTGATGTCTTTCAACTTCCTACCAAAGGATGATCATGTTCTTCACAAACTGTCCACTCTGTATTACAAATTTATGTGTTATTTTCTCTCTTGGATTTGTATAAAACACCAAAACCACAGAAACTTTTGGAATTAATATTTTACTTCAGTTTATTGGTCTTTCCAAGAACTGTCAATATAATGGCAAGGAAAAGATATGTTGATATGGGAAAGAAGTGTAGACAAATCAAATATTTCCCCATAGAAGTATAAGAATGAGAGTGGGGAGGGAAAGGCGAAGGGAAAAAGGAAGAGGAAAAGACACGGGAAGAAGGGAAAGGGGAAAAGAGTAAGAGGAAATGGGAATGGTGAGGTAGAAGGAGGAGAACAAAAAAAAGAAAAAGGAAAGAAGGAAGAAAGGGAGAAGATAAAGAAGAAAAATGAGAAGGAGAAGAAGAAGAACTTGTTGAAGAAGGGAACAAGAGAGCATTAACTAGAAATACAGTGAGGCAATAAATTCCCAAAGCCAGCTCAGAGTGATATATTTCATACAGCAAGGTTGTAAATCCTAAACTATCCATTGTATTTTTATAACTCAGAACTTAATTCTTTAAATACTAGATCCTATGCAGGAAACTTCTTGTTCAAATCACTACATACATATACACAGAGAAGGAAATGCAACACAATTAGCATGACAAAGACAGACACCAGACACAGATGTCAGGGTCACAGGAGCTGCCAGGAGATGCAGAGGAAATGCTGCTGTGAGAAAAGGTACCAAGCCCCACAGCTGAACAAAATGGTTTAGTTTAGATGAAGGATTTAACAAATTATATGCCTGGGACCTAGGTCAATCAGCATGAAAATAATATATGCCTATGTGTGATTATTTGATGCAAAGTGAGGCCTAGAGTGAGACTAAACCTTTGGTTCAGATCTGGAAAATCTGGCCAGAACCTTTTACTGGTTGTCCAATAAATGCTGCCGAACGTGGGTGATATACACCCACATAAAGCTTGAAAAAAAATTAAAAATTGTTTTAAAGCACAGAATCAGAGCCAAAAATCTACATCTGAGTTGTGTCTCACATGACCTGTGGTACAAAGATGCTCTGGTACAAAGATGCCCTGGTAAGACATGTGGGCTTGAGTCTGATTAAAAAATGTCAGGCTTTTAGAGTGAAGTTCTAAGACTGCAACAAGGTCAGTTCTTGAGCCTCAAATGTAAGAAAAAAGCTGCTTATGGTGGATTTAAGGTTTTTGTTTTCACAGGCAAAAAGGAACAGAATCAAGCATTGATTCTCAGTAGCTGCAGCACTTTCTTGGGTCAGTCCTGTTTGCTGGAGGCAAGCAGAGGCTTAGCTTTTTTAAGTGAGACTTCCCTGATTCAGCCTTAGGGGCAAAACACTTGGGAATCTTTTTAAAAAAGGCTTTGCTGCCAAATACTTACATGGAGTTAATGAGCAGCAGACAGCAGTGCTTTAACTTGAAGATTATACAAACCCTAAAATCTCCTAGAGTGGTAATTGTGTCTGATAATTAGCTAAAAAGCTATATTTCAGCTAGACTAGAAGCTGGATGGGGCCAGGTAGCCACCCTAGTGACACCTTTAATCCTTAGCCACACTTTGGCAAATTAAAGGTGTGGTCAGAAGGGAAAGAGCTGGGTGGAATCAACCAATTTAGTGAAGCCTCTAATCCTTAAACCAAACTTTGGCAGATTAAAGGTGTGTACAGATAGAGACAGCTAGGTGGGTCAGCCACCCTAGCCAAGCAAGTGGTGGTCAGAAACAGTAAAGATAAGAGATACACAGTACAGACAGATTTAAAATGAAAGAACTATAAATGTTTAGGGTATGTTTAAAATATATGTAGGCTTGAGAGGGAAAATGAAAAAAAGAAAGAAGGATAGAGAAAGTCCTTAAAAAAACAAGAAATACAGTACAAAGAAGTAGTTAATAAGCCATGGGAAAATGGAAAATACAAATAATTTCTGGATATGCTATATTATTATCTTGTCTTTAAGTTTTTTGACTATAAAGAAAGTAGTAAAAGCTGCTAAAAGCCATTTGAATATAAGTGTTGTTTCATTAATCCAACCTATTTATTTGGTAAATGAGTTGACATTAAATTTAAAATCCAAAGATATGCTGCTTGGGATAAGAGGCTTTTGTTTTATTTCTACAGAAAATCAGAAGCTGTGGATTTATTCCCAGTTAAAGAAAATAACATGTTATCAAGGAAGACCCTCCTGAAAAGTCTCTAGTGGAAATGGATATCCCAGATGATTAAGAATTTCAGAGCACCTCTGTTGCAGTTTCCTCTGAGTTCTGCATTCAAAATAACTTCAAGGAGACTGGCCAAGATGACTCAGTCTTATAGACTACTTCACTAAAGACTTTTATCCATAATCCTAAATTTTTTGGGGGGGATCACGATGGGATTGTCAGCACCCCCATTCAGCAGGAAATAGCCTAGAGAAATACATCCATATTCCCAAAAAATAGATTATGGATGAGTGTGTTTGTCTACAGTGTTAGGTATAATTTGTTGTAGATAATGGGATAAAATGGATATTAGATTTGGGGTTCTTCCTGTTTTAAAAAGAGAAAAGGAGGATTATGCTGGTAATGTAAATATTTGTCCTACCTACAAGTGTAATAAAAAGATGATTGACCAAAGGCAAACAGGAAATGTGGGCAGGGCTACCAGGCTAAGAACACTCATGAACATCTCAGAGCAGAGACAGAAGCCAGACACAGACACAGGTATCAGAGTTGCTGGAGTTACCAGGAGATGTAGAGGAAATGCTGCTCTGAAAAAAAGTACCCAGTCCCATGGCTGAATAAGAAGGGTTGAGTTCAGATGAAGAAGTTAACAAATTATATGCCTGAGCCCTATGTCAATCAGCATAAAAATATTAGCATGAAGAATATTTT
Source organism: Sigmodon hispidus (assembly GCA_004025045.1). Lineage (NCBI taxonomy): Eukaryota > Metazoa > Chordata > Mammalia > Rodentia > Cricetidae > Sigmodon > Sigmodon hispidus. The sequence goes on along the minus strand of PVIH01011248.1, from coordinate 58,558 downwards.
TGAAAGCTGCAAGAATTATCTATTGTTTTAGACTGTTCCACCCCTTCCACTGAAACTATTTCAGCAATTAATATTTGTCAGAAGAGGGGAATGATTTTCTTTGGTGGTATAACCATGCTCCAGCAAATAACTCCCTAACCACACACAGAGAAAGAATTTTAATCAGCCATAGTGGGTTAAGAAGAGAAACACATGATCTGCAAGTATGTGGTGGACTAATTGAGATCAAAAAATTTCAGATGGAATGGAGAGAAAATGAGAGATGGTAATGAGTGATTGTAATCACAACATGCTTTCTGTGAGTGAAAATTTTAAAAGAACATCAAAAGAAAAAACCCCATTATGTAGGCTGTCCAGGAAGTAATTATTGTTAAATTGTAGATACTACAAGTGATAGTTAGAAGTATACTATCCCATGAAGGAAAGGCTATCATGATAGAAAGTGAAATTATCGTCTTACATACATTCACCATTAAGGAGTTTCTTTCAGAGACCCTCAGGCCCCCTGAAAATGGAGAGATGTGTGTGTAAGTGGGATGGGAAGGCTATTAATTAAATGGGCTAAAATTTGAGTCTTTAACTTCAATAATTTTTATCAACTTTCTCTTAAGATTGATCATAGAACTAAGGTTCATTACAATAGTTATTTCTAAAATAGAAAAGAATAACAAAATTCTGTTAAGAAACATATTGTATGTGTCCTTTAGAAGGTGGAGTCTGGGTATATGGGAATATGGGGAAAGTAAAATGAGGGGTTTTAGATGGATACTTTCTGTCTAATATTATGCCAGGATGAGATTATGATGCCCAGCATTTGTTCATCCCCTGACCATTTTATATGGCATTGATTTATGTCTACTTCTATCAATGTCCCCTGCTCAGCAGTGTGGCTGTATAAAGTTACAGTGTGCTGCTGGAATGGGACTCACAAAGAGGTAGCTGATCCCATTGATTCCTACCCATGAGCCAGTACTTGCTTAGTCATAGGGAACTCCAGATCTCATGAAACTGACATCAAATTATTGCCAGTCATTTTTTGTGCAGAGTTCCTACTAACATTATCACAAGAATCCCAGATAGTAAAAATCTCCACATTACAGATGGAATGTAGCCTTTTAATTAAGTTCCTATAAAGATCACATTGGGCTGTAAAAGTCCTTGTTATTCTTTTTTTTTTAAAGTACGGAGTTCATATTATATGTTAATGGCCACAGGTGCACATACATTTGATAACTCACACAACTTTAAACACTCAGACATTTAAAGTTTCAGCATATTTCAAGGACTAGAACTTCACTGAGTCATCAGTCATTGTCACATTTTGCTACCTAACTATAACAATGCCTTTCTCAGACTATAAGAGCTGTCTCATAGACAAGTGAATTTCATTCCTCTTCTTTACCATCTGAATCATCAATGACAAGGTCCATTCCTTAATAAACTTTATAGGTCTGAATAATTTCTTTTGCAGAAAATGTAGCAGCTATTTCAAATGGAGCACTTTGCACAATATCTAGAAGTTACCACTCTCAATAAAAGTTATCTACTTTATTGTTTGGAATATTCACAATATTTCCATGACACATCAATTTAAAGTATATTGCTTGTTGAATATGATGTTTTACTGCCTTGGTTTGTTTTGTTAGATGTTCATTAAAATGTTTTATAAATTTTTATAATGCCATCCTAATTTTATCCATTTGCATCTAGTCTTCCTTGCCTAATGCCATGTATATACACAACCATGTTCCATCTGAGAGCATTCCAGATGTTCACATGGTTAATAATATTAAAAATTCCTTTCATAGTTGGGTTAAAATAAAAGGCAAATAATTAATTACCTGTTATTAGCAATACACTTGAACATGAAAGGGAAAATGCTAGTCTATGTTGTATAATAGCTGCAGAAAAGCAGCAGCTAGCACTTTTAGCAAAGCACAGAACACAGAGATTTAAATAATTGGAATTCTACCGTTATCTTAGTTTTTGACCAGACCAATGAGAATATATAATATCTTTAAAAATATAAAAGTGAGATTTTTATATGTGTAGTATCTTCTGGCAATAGAAATTTATTTATATGTACCTCAATGCTGTGAGAAATTTAAGGGAGTTAGTTTTCATCTTGAGACAGGATCCTGCTGTGTTGCTCTGTTGATTTTCAACTTGTAATCTTCCTGTTTTAATCTCCAGAGTGCTAGGATTATAGATATTTTCCACTATTCAGTCCAGTTGGTTGTTCTTAACTTAGCTTTATAGATTATAAAACTATGGAAGAGAAAGAGATAAAATGTTGATGGTTAATTTTATATAAAAATAATAAGAGTTAGTTTTGAAATTTACCTCAAGAATATAAACATGTCAATCTCAAAGAAACTGGACATTGTATAAACAAACCTCTAGTATTAATTGTATCCAGATTTAAAATCATACTACAGTAACCAAGCTCATAAGGCAGCATATAATCATAATTTTATAAATATCAGAAGAGTAAATGAGCATATGACTAACTCTTCTGAACTGGCAATTTATTGTTATTTGACCATTTTAAATGAATAGCTACTATTCAACTATTTTAAGACAGAGATACAAATTCTAGACTACATGGAATCTTTCTTATTTGTTTTATTCCAGATAGTAACTTTTAAATGGTTATTCTTTTCTCTTCATGCTGAAGACAGATATTTAGAGAAGAGAGCTAAAGCAGATGTGTTTTCCATCAATACTCTTTGGGTTCTTAGTCTTAAATCTACTAGTCAAATGATGGCTTTTAAAAATACATGATCTTTGAGACATTTTAAGAATAACAAAATTCAACAAAGTTTTTATGTACCTGTCCCTTCATATGCATAGCCTCTACTACTATCAGCAAGATAGTTTATTTGCTACAATGGTAGACCAATATTGACAGGTCATTTTCACACATAGCCACAACTTTAAGGCTTCATTTATGGTGTAATCTGTGTGTTTGGACAAATGCATAATGAAAAATATTCACATTCATAGTACCATGCACTGAAACTCATATGAGTTGGTGACTTGAGCTGACTAGGAGCATCAAAGGAATAAAGAAATTGCAATTACACTGAATAAATGAACAGTATGGACAGATAAGCTTGAGTCAGGAGGCTATGATGTGCATTCTTATGGAATGGCAGCAACTACTACAACAACAACCAAGAAACATAGTGAGTTGATTAGGTACAGCAGGGAGAGAAAAGTTAGCTGTTCTCAATAGGAGGTCTCTGTAGGTCAGTGTCTGAAGCTGGGTGAAGAGAAGGAAGAGTTACTTTCTAGTTTCTGCACACACTAGTCAATTGTTTCTAAGCACCAGTGCTTGAATCAGAGGAGGACTTTAATAATTCCTGAACAATATGGGAAAAGTTTTGCCAATTTCCCATGAGTCTGAAACATTGACGTTCAGCTCATGTCAAACAATATTCGTTTACTCAGAACTTTACTTTGTCAAGGCTTCATTCATTCTAACATATATCACATTTAATTGGTGTTCTAAATGTCCTTGGTGTCAAACACTCTTACCCTTGGCAATGACCAGGATTTCTATTACCATCTTCATAGTTCCATATTTTCTAGAATGTCAAATATTAATAATCTAAAAATATATAACTTCAGATTGGCTTTGCTACTCAAAAAGGATTGTTCAAGATTTTACTATGTATTTTCTGATGACTTCATAGCTCACTTCATTGGACACTAAGATACCAGTGTCATGTGTTACTATAATTTATCTATTCCTAAATACAGTATATCATGGCTTCTTCTAAGTTTTAAAAGTTGTGTTTATATCTGCAATAAACTTGTTTATACAATTTTTATGTGGATATATAGTTTTTCTTTGGACAAACATGAAGAATCGAGATGATTGTGCAATCTACAGTAAAATCGTGGTTTTGGTGAGATATTCTGTATATTTCTGGTATTTGAATGGTTTGTCTTCTGCTAGTGACACTGTTTCTTGAGGCTTAGTAGGTGTGACTTTTCTGGAAGAAGTATGTCACTGGAAGTGAGCTTTGAAAGCCTCAAGATTTGTATTATTTCCAACTACTTCGTTCAGTGATTATTTTTTGTGGTTCCAGCTGTGAGCTCTCAGTTGATGATCTAGCATCCATACCTTTGCTATCATAATGGGCTTTAACATTCTGAAACTGTAAATCAAACTGAAATCTTTTTTCTGTATATTGTCATGGTCAGCGTGTTTTATTACAGAAATAGAAAAAGAACTAATAGAGTCAGTTGTGTAAGAAACACCTGTTTTTGTAGTGTATCTTTAACATTTTTATTTTAACCAACAATGGATAAGACCTACTGCTGTTCAGTATTGTCACAGGTCTTTGGTATGTTTTTTCTGGGTTTGAAAGTTTGAACATGCTGGCACTTGTGCAGTATTGTTAGAATAAAGTTCCCCAAGGACAATTGCTGTTGAGTTTCTTTTCATGTGCTTCTCTTCTGTCTATATTTTCTTTGATGTAATGCCTATGTGAGGCTTTTCCTAATTTTATAATTAAGTTATTTTCTTTATTATCACTGAGTTTTAAATCTACTTGGATTATTCTAAACTACAATCATTTATCTGATTGGTATCTCATAAATAAACATTTTTTGTTTTCCAACTCCCTTGACTGTGTGTTAAATTGAAAGGACTCTAATATTACTGTCTTGGGTAAAACAATAATGCTTAAGACTGATTTTAAACAGAATAAAACATAATTTAGAAAATTGTAAAATGTAAACTGGGCAAACATCTGCTGTTAAAATGTAACTGTCTCTTTCAAAAAGAAACTAAATTTTTGGATTAAATGGAATAATCTGATCAGTTTAATTCTGACTCTATAAAGTTTATTACCATTCAAAACTATTAAGGTTATAGAAGAATTTATTCCATTTAGATGATTTACATTGAATCTTCTTGTTCATACTCATAATTACTGCTTGATTGGCCATGGAAGTTTTAGATTACCAGTGGGAGTTTTTCAACATTCTTTGGGGTCTTTTACATTTTATTACTGCATTTCCAATGAATGAAAAACACACTCAAAGTATTGCATCATATTTTTCACTCTGAAAGAGGACTATTCTTTTAATAATTCCAAAATGTCAATACAATGCATATAGGCAAGATAGATCTGAACTTTATTTTCATCTACATAGTTTGTTTTATGCATGTTGAAATGTTATAATATGCCTATGAAGATGTTTCTTGTTTGCTCATAATGACCAATTATCATCTTCTGGAAATACTGTGTATTTAATGACTACAGTTCTTCTAATATTCACTTAAGTTTAAGCTGAATCAATCAACCCCTGTCTTAGAAACTAGTATTTACATAGATACATATTTCTCAATCAAATTACCAATGTTTATATCTAATATCAGGCTTTAAGCCATACCAAGATGTTACAAAGAAATTGGTTTTTATCCTTGTACAAGTTCAATATAAATCATTTGAAAGTAAATGATGAGGTATATATGGCAATTTATAATTGATTATGTTAAGATTAGTTATTATCCTTTCAAAATATTCTTTTCTCTAAAATAAAAATTTTTCTTATCATAGATGATTATTAAATAATTGAGTTTATACCTATAAAGCATTTGTGATGGAATTTGACATAAATTATGCATATAAATTGTTCTTGATTTTTATTAATTTTATTATTACCTAATATTTAGTAAGATGTTGAGGAATGATCCTGGACATCAGTGCAACTCTTAATTAAATTTTATAAACATAATCAGATTGACTTTATATGTAACTGATGGATAATTATATATACATGTTTTTTAGAATCAATTTCAAATAAAACCTACTGAGATGGCCAAGTTGAAAAATAATGATCATGTTGTCACACCATGAACTCAGAGATGCCAAAATAAAATTGAAACACATGGTTATTTTTTAAGAACTTAATAAAATATTATTTTATGTTATTTCCAAATTATGTTGATATCAGTAAACTAAAAGCAGAAGAAAATACACTTAAATACACATTTGGTAAAAACATTTACTCCAGAGGAGAGTAGGTCTGGTACACTATTTTACACTCAGAATGACACTTAATGGTATTTTAAAGTACCATTAGTTGTTAGGTTATAAGTCATATCTGCATTTACTCTGCAGTGAAATAAATGGGGTTTTAATGGTATGTTGAATTACATAGTAAATCTTCCAACGATATCACCATTAATTCTTAATATGGGTTGATTTAGCAGTAAGACTAAATATGTTTGTGTATCTTCCCAATTTATGGGTTAAGTCTGCACATAAATTTAAACTTCAGTGACTTTCCTGGAGATTTAATAGCTTGACTAGATTCTTACAGAATACACAATGAGAATTAGTGCCCTAGCTTCCCTTAGTTGCTAAAAGAGCAGCCTACAGTATTACTTTTATTCTTCTACCCAATGACTAAATCATCAGGAAGTCTTGCAATATGCTTAACCTCTTTTTCACTCGTGAGTCAAAATCCACTTGATAAGCACCAACAGAAACAGCAAAATACAGCTTCCTTTTATATAAAAATTGGAGTTGAGCCAAAATATGTAAAACAAATAAAAAAAGATCATGTTGATAATCTCTGATCAGCCAACTCCAGAACTTCCTACCTGCATGAAGGAGAATGCTCAGAGAGTAACCCAGGACACAAAATACAACTGATGACCTTCTCATGTTCTCTCTCTCTGTCTGCCTGTCTTTTATTCCCTCTTTCTGTTTGTCTACTCCCTACCTTTTAAATATTCTCAGTTTATTCACATAAGCATTCTATGAACTACCATGTTATTATAAATGTTATGGCATTCTCAGGTAATTAGATATCTTATAAGGCAGAAATAGTTGGTCATGCAAAAACTGCTGCAGGTTCCACTAGAGAAACTTCTCCACTGAGAACACTTCAGGAACTTGCCAACTTGAACCACATCCTCTGTAAGCTCCCTCAGATGTGCAAAGTCTAAAGGATGTCACTGATGGAATTCCCAAAAAGTCTTTGAGAGCATGAGTCAGTGACATAATACTGACAGATGGGCATGTGAGAACTCAGCCATGGTACTGAAAACTCAAGGTTTGCTGAAGTCAGAAGCACATAGTAGGCAGTCTCAAAGTCTCCTTGCTGATGCAGGGCAGGAGTCTTACATGATGTGTCCTGGATCATGCCAATTCATTTCAAGCTGCTGTCTCCAATGTCCCAGTTTTTGTGTTATTCTAATAAGCATTAGTTTCTGCTATGTAATTGGGGTTTATAACTTAGGTCTGCCTCAATAATATAGCAATGACACCTTAGGGCTTGTTCACTGGCATAGCAAGGCCTCTTTAGGTTTGGCTTATATAAGTCATGCCTTGTAGTAGGACTATGTTCTGGTATGTTGTCCCTGGTTTACAGGTTTAAGAAAAAGCTGATTGGCCAGAAAGGAGACAGGAAGTATGGGTGGGGCTACTTGACTAAGAAAACTCTGCGAACAGGAAGAGAGATGCCAAAGAATAATGCTAGAGAGACTCCACAGGAAATGCCAGCAGACACAGAGGAATGCTGCTGAGATAAGGTACCAAGCAGCAGGGCTGAACAAAATAATAATCATGGGTTAGTTTAAGAACAAGAGTTAGCTAGCAAAATGCTAGAGCCATAGGCTAATCAGCATAAAATCAATATAAGCTTCTGTATGTTTCTGTGGGACTGTGAAACTGCAGGTCTGTGGGTCTGGACCACAGGCCGGACAGGCCAGAAACTTAGTACAACAGCTGGTTCCTAATTTGTAAGAATTACATTATTCTAAGTCCCATGAAATTGTTTTCAAATTACATAAAATGATTTCACTTATGTTTCTAATGATGTTACATTTCCAGCAACAATAAATTTAAGCACTTCTACTGTGCCTTATGATCATCAATGCTGAAGCCCTAGAAATATGAAGTAGGAGCTCACCTGGCACCAACAAAGCTGACCCACCAGAGCTAAGGGCCCTGGTTAAGGTAAAGCCAAAACTCAAGGAGTTTTGGTGTTAGTTGCCTTTGAATGTATTATCTGTCTCCCGAAGCAGATTTCTTGTGTTTATTTATAGTTTTCCCTTTTGTTAATTCCTTGAGATATATTTCCCAGGAGCTTTTAGAAGTGTGATTGTTTATTTACTGGGCACCATTTTTCCCATACATCTGGGGTCATATTGATAATTTCCCTTTCCCCTAGCTATGTGTGAAAGCAGTAACACAGAAAAGATCTCTTTTCTCACAAATCAGGTATTCATTTCTTTTCCCAAAGCAGATTTAGTGTCTGCCCTCACCCCTGCAATCATCTTTACTAGTAGACACCTGTATAGTGTCAGCTCTTGGACAAAGTATTTCATTTGAAACATTTTTTAAACATCCAAGGACAGCTACATAGAGTTTGCCCACTGGTATATCCTAAGCACACCAACTCTATAAATAAGAGAACTATGCTGAGCTAACACCACTAATCTTTGGCTCTTAACTCCCTATACTTATTTGCATCTGAATTCATTAACACAAGGTCCTAACTTCAAGATTTATTGTTTGTGATATAAGAAAAAAGGTAGCCAACCAGCTCCTCGTTGCAAGTATAAAAACAAACATTTACTCTGAAGTGCTGCACCACGGGCCAGAGCAGCTAGAAGGTGACAGGTCCAGTTTCTTGTGCACATTGAGCCTCGTCCTCTCTTTGTCCCGCAGTATAACATCCTCTTTAACAACCTCCTAGAGAACATACTACACCAGACAAAAGATGCACACCTTCCTCCATTGCTTACTCAGGTCTTACTCAGGCAACTGAGGACACTCAACCCACTCATGGGAAAAGCTGTTGTAAGGAGACCTTATGGAAATAGCACAGAGCTTTATTTTGTTTATGGGCTTTTTGTGATTAATAAACTTTTAACCTTAGGTCCAGCCACATTTAGGCATGTAGTTAAGCATATGATCTTCCCCCTTTAGATTGTTTTCTTGATTTAATCTTTAGTTGACCCCCATCAGAAAAACCTTGACAATCCTGTTCCACTTTGTGTTATAAACCAAAGTTGACAGTTACTGCCTGTGTGAATATTATCACCCCTCTCTATGACCTTGAGAAATTCACACTGTGCATTGTCTTGCCAAAGAATAACTGCCTGCATGAATATATGAGTGTATGCCTTCACTGTTGTAGTTTTTGTGCCAATAAGAGTCATAAGGATGATAAAGTAAAGAGACTAGTATGGACATATTCCTTGAGACCTCCTGTAGTTACTCCCTGTTGATAGAAGTGCACATCTTGAATCCTGAGAGAAAGCCTTGTTACATCTGGTTCCCCCAAGGCTCTGATTACATCAACATTTGATATTTCTAGTATTCTTTTCCATTTTTATTTGTGTGTGTGTTTGTGTGTGTGTGTGTGTGTGTGTGTGTGTGTGTGTGTGTGTGTGCAAATGTCCAGAAGAGCTCACCAGTTCCCAGAGAACTGGAGTTACAAGCAGTTGTGAGCTACCTGATATTAAATTTAGGGACTAGACAGACAAAAGTCCTTTGGAAGATCAGTGTGTTAACTAATTTTATGTCCACTTGACACAAACTTAAATCATTTGAGAGAAGAGAACCTCAGTTGAGCAAGAGTCTTTATAAGATCCTGCTATAGGAAAGAGTTTGAGACATTTTCTTAATTAGTGATTGATGTAGGAAGACTCAGCTCATTGTGGGTTGGGTGAACCCTGCACTGGTAGTTCTGGATTCCATGAAAAAAAACAAAAAACAAAAAACAAAAAACAAAAAAAACAAAACAGCCTGAGTGAGCTAGAGCTATGTGAGAAAAGCAGGAAAAAGCGTTCTTCCAGGACTTCTGCATCAACTCCTCACTCCAGTCTCTTATCTTTGAAGAGGTGTTCCCCCCTGATTTTTCTAAATGATGAATGAACTATTATTACCTTGAATTCCAGACAAAATAAACCCTTTCTTTGCCAAGTTGTTTTGTTCATGATGTTTCATTACAGCAATACTAACCCTAAGAAAAATAGGCAGTAAGTCTTCTTAACAGGTCTATCTCTCCAATGGTTTTAGCTGGTTTTTTTTTAATTTAACAATAAATGTATTTAATGTTTTATACACATTTTACACATAATCTATATAACATAAAATTTAAGATCCATCTTATGTGGCAAGTCAGTTATTTTCAGTATATTTAAAGTATTATATAGGCATCACTACCATCCCATCTTAAAGCATTTCCATTAAATTAAAGATATCTTATCCACACTCTCTTCCCTTTCTACACACATGTAACCCTACATAATACCTTTTTAATTTGTATTTTTCTTTCCTGGACATGCCATATGAATAAAAATATATAACGTACAATCCTCTGATTCTAGCACATTTTGATTCGCACATCTTTGAAATTTACCAAGCTCAAGAATTATATTGTGCTTGTTTCTCTTACTATTGATTAGAGTTCTGTTTTATAGATATGTATCATACAACTTTTGAATTTAATAGATCTTTGCTAGTATGCAAGAATTGGAGTCAAGCATGTATTATTGGATCTCTGTGAGGCCAATTTTACTATCATGGATTTGGGTAGTTCAACACCTCTGAGATTCTCTTTGGTCTTCAGTAAAACTATATTGAATAAAATTTTCAGATCCCAAGCTATTCAGTGGTTGTGGTTTGCACCTTGGGTGTTCTTTAATTTTTTTTTATAAAGTCCATTAATGAGTGAGTACATCCCCTGCTTATCTTTCTGTGTTTGTGATACTTTGCTCAGGAGGATATTCTGCAATTCCATCCATTTGCCTGAGAATTTTAGGATGTCTTTTTTTTTTCCTGCTGAGTAGTACTTCATAGTGTAGATGTACCAGTTTGTTAATCCATTCCTCAGTTGAGGGGCACCTAGCTTGTTTCCAGATTCTTGCTATTATAAATAATGCTGCTATGAACATAGATGAGCTTTAGGGGTATGAATGTGCATCTTTAAGATACATGCCCAATAGTGGTATTGCTGGATCCTTGGGGAGATTGATTCCCAGTTTTCTGAGAAACTGCCATACTGCATTCCAGAATAGCTAGACAAACTTACACTCCCACCAACAATGGAGGAGTGTTCCCCTTGCTCTGCAACCTCTCCAGCATAGGCTGTCATGTCCTTTACCTTAGCCAATCTGACAGGTGTCAGGTGGTATCTCAAAGTCACTTAGATTTCCATTTCTCTGATGGCTAAAGATGCTGAGCACTTTTTCAAGTGCCTTTCAGCCATTTGTAATTCTTCTGCTGTGAATTCTCTTTTTATTTCTGAACCCCATTTTTAAATTGGGATATTTAGGGCTTTGGGCTCTAGTTTCTTGAGTTCTTTATATATTTTAGAGATCAGTCCTCTGATCTTGTAGGGTTGTAGTCTTTTAGTTGGTGAAAGTCTTTTTCCATTCTGTAGGTTGTCATTTTGTCTTAATGACTTTGCCTTAAAGAAGCTTCTCAGTTTCAGGAGATAGCACTTATTTATTTCTGTTCTTAGTGCCTGTGCTACTGGTGTTATATTTAGGAAGTGGTTACCTGTGCCAATGTGTTGGAATGTGACTTCGGAAACTTATTCACATAATTCCATATCTGTTTTACTCTCTGAGCTGATGTGGGACATCTTTCTGTGTGCTGTGGATCTGTTTTATTACAGAGGTGTTCCAATTATCTTTTGTAATTTTGTTAGCATTAATTCATTAGCTATCATGCAAGAAACAATTTTAATATTTTCTCAAATGTATACATTTATGTTCAATTTTTATTCTTATTAAAAGGCCCACAAACATTCTTTATTACATTGAGATTTGCAGATATATTAGTCATCTTTATCTTTTTAGGCAGATCCTACAATTGTCAATTAATTCTAACTTTGTTGACTTTATTTCTTCATTCTAAGTTAATTTGTGTAAGTTTAATAAGTCATCTAACCACTTAAGTAATTTCGTGGCCATTCACTCTTCATCTTCAAATTTCCTTATTATTTTTAGTGTGTTAAGCTTCAGAAAAGGTTTAATACAATGGAGATTTATTTATTGCAATGTAGCATAAAATGAGATCCAATTTCAAAATCAACAGTTACCTTATATGTATCATAGGAACACAAATGACAGCCTGATGCTGACTATTTTTGTTTGTTTCACACAATAATAGTGTTCATTTGGTGGGTACGGAAGTCTTACACCTCCTCCCATAAGATCTGAAGAGAAAGCTTTCTCTTAGAGTGAACAGCCAGGGTATCCTTTATAAGCCATTTGGCATAGATCTAAAATGTGGTCTTAATTCTTTTAAAAGACCATATAAGTTTATGACAGTATAAAATAAATCCTAATATCAGAGCTGTAGTTAATTGAGTGTCAATGCTCAGTTGTGGAACATAGTTTCCCTTAAGATACACGATCCGTATCAAAGAGAAATGGAAACAGACACAATGGGGCAGACATCTATACTTATGAGAAAGCAGCAGTATTCATAATATCTGCAATGACAAAGGGATAGCAACCATAGTTACTGGGAAGCATGGGGAAAACCCACATTTTAAGAAAGAGCATGGGCTCATAGTTCAGGTGACAAGACTAGATAGAAAGAAAGAGTCAAAAACTCACATTGCTTTATCATTGATTGTCATTAAATTAAGTTCTTTAAAAACATATAACTAGTACACTAGAAATACACATAATAAAGATATTATTCATACATTAATTAATTCCTACCAGTAGTATTTTTTTTGTCCTTTTCTCTTGCCAGAAGGATATCAAAGTAAATCAGATAAAACAGGTGCTTGAGTGAAATTTACAGTTCTATTCCCCCCAAACAAATTGTCTGGGATTCTATAGAAAAATCTCAAATCAACACTCTAAAAACATCTCAAGTTGGATAAGAAAAACAATCACCAACATCAGAATGACAGAGATGTTATTACCTACAAATGATTTATAGCAGCTATCATACAAATCTTTAAATAAACAAAAAGTATGCCTGAGGAAACGTGTGATATAAAAAGAAATAGATGCATTTTTGTAAAATTAAAATCAAATAGCAGGAAAAAAATATCACAACTGATGAGAGCAGAAACAGATCCATGAAGAAAGGAAGATTGAAGTTCATGTGAAAGCAAAGCAAGAGAAATTACCCAGTCTGAACACCTGGGATACAGTAGATTGGAGAAACTCAGAACTCTTAGGGGCAGGAGAGATGGCTCAGTGTTAAAGAACACTTGTCCTTGTAGAGAATTCAGGTTTGAATCTCAGCATTCAAATACAGTTCACAGCCATCTGTAACTCCAGTTCCAGGGGATCAATAGTTTCATTTAACCCCACTGGTACCAAACACACAAATGGTGAGCATATACACATGCAGGTAGAACACTCACAAACAAAAAAAGAATAAATTCAATATGAAGACTTTTTTTTAAAAAAAAGTTTAGAAACAAGTAAATGTGTAGACAAGATTCTAAAATATTTGTCACAGAGTTTTGGCTGGGGAAGAAAGAGAAAGAAAAATTATAATAACAAAATTATATCAAAATTGTGAATAAAGTTTCTAACACAATCAGATAAATTTGCAAAGAAATTCATGCCAAGACATATCATATTCAAACTTGTAAAGGTTTAAGACACAAAATATGTTGGAAAGAGCAAGTGAGAATCCACATTTTACTTTCAAAGGAGAAAAAAATTAAGTAAATATGGCTTTCTCATGAGACTTTTTTTGGGGAAATGGTTATTTGGTTTTTACATCAGTGATGCTGTGAGTCTAGCCTATCTGTATATTAGGTACATGGTTTATCATTGACACCCATCTCCAACACACACACACACACACAAATTACAGATAGAAATAAAATTTATATAGTAATGATACATATCCAAATACAGAATATGAATGAAATAATGTAATTATAAGCTAGACAGGACCTAACTAGATATTTTTAAGAGGATGTACAGATGGCAAATTAGCAAAGGAAAATTGTTCAGCATTGTTAATAAGGTCATTAAATTTAAACACACCACATTAGCTAAACTGAAAAAAATTACAAAGACTTGTAGGGATGCAGAAAACTGTTTTAGTCACACACTTTTGGAGGGAATATATATGGCACAGATACTCGGGAGTATAGTTTGGCAGCTTCTTAACAAACACACAGCTATCGTATGACTTCATAATCACACTCCTGAGTCTTTAATCTCAGAGAAATGAGGATTTATATTCATGCAAAATTCATACAAAAGTGCTTATGATAGCTTTGTGTGCAATAGTCAACTATGAAAGCAATCTGCATGTCCCTCAGCAGGTTTAAGTTTTCATCAAACTGTAAATTATCTGTACAGAAGACAACTCACCAGAAAAATCAATTGATACAAGAAACAAATTAGATAAAACTGGAGACAATTATGTATATTTTTAAAAGCCAACTTTCAAAGACTATATTAACATGGTTCTGTTTTTAGGAATTGAATACATGGGAATGGAAGGTATATTAGCATGTTTTAAGGATTAAGTATGTATATGAGATGTACATAAAATGTGAGTGTGGCTATAGAAGGATAGCTGGAAGGCAAGGGAGTGATGGGGTTTTCTGTATGATGTCCCTATCAGTGTCTTGCTATCATTTTATACATTTAAGTTGCTATACCTAGAGAAAACAGTATTTCTCTTTCTAATACTCCTTACAATAGCATGTGAATAATTAATTATTTCCAAATGAAAATTTTGATTAAAGAAAGGTTACCAGTATTTCATTTCATGCCCCAAATACATTTCATGTATATTTTGTTATTTATTTTTTAAATGAGCTTGACATTTAAAAATTGCAATATATTTTAGAATATTCAGAATCTCTTCATAATTAGAGGCTTTTAAAGTATTCCTGTGAAAATATTCCTCCTCCTTCCTTCCACCCACACAAAAAATGTGATGATAGATTGATAATGGACTCCGAGCAATAAGCACTCTTGGCATTTATTGTTTGATATATATATATATATTACAGAAGAAAGGTGTTGCACATCTATGCAACAACTATATTTCCCCATTCCAGGTTATTTATAGAATGCTTGTGTTATTTTGATAACACAAGATATAGTGACAAGTTCAAGGATTTTTAAGAAAATACTGCTTATCTTCAAAACCACTTATCAGGTACAATAAAATCAAATGTTGGACCAAATTGCAAAGAACACAAAACTATTGTCATTTAGGCATTTGTTAATAAACCAGCTACTAACTGAGAAATTAAGTCAGTTGAATGAGTTCAGCAAGGTCTATAACTCAGAATTTTAGATAGATTTTTAAAAAATTGGTTCTATGACCAGTATGGTTGAGCAAATTTCTAGTACCAATAACTAAGGGATGCTAAACATTGCCTTTAGAATACTATTAGATATGTTATTGATTTGCTATCAATTGATGAAATGTACAAAGAAAATATAAGTTGAATTCTTAACATGCAAATGTGCACTTACATTTCATTCTGTTACATTTTATCATTTCTTCATTGAATTTTATCAGTAGAAGCATTCATATGGATATGAAAAACAGATTCTAGTTAGATTATATCTGAAGGGATTTTTTTTTCCCAAGAAAGTGTTAGAATGTCTGAAGTCAATATTTAGTCACTCAGATTCAGGGATGGGGAAGAAAAAAGGAAATTCCCAAGAATCGATTCAGATTATCAAAATCAGAAAAGTCAGAAACAAAAGTGGAATAACAATTGGGATTCAAGACCAAACCAATGTAGGAACCCATAAGGACCATAACTTGAGACACAGTGAGTATGGCTACAGAGACAGTCACTACAGGTGCTGTGAGAATAAAGCCTGGGGTCTGAGGAATGTGTACAGCTTTTACATGTATGTCTGTACCACAAGGGGCCTGATGCCCATGGAGGCCATAAGAAAACATCAGGTTCCCTGCAACTGAAGGTACAAACTATTGTGAACTGCCATGTGGATGTTGAGAACTGAAATGTTATTACCTAGAAGAACATCCAGTACTGTTAACCAGAGACATCTTTTGAACTCCATATCAAACCTTTCCATAAAGGCACATAATTCCATTTGTGAGATGAGAGATTTCATAGTCTAGGTGCCTCCTACAAAGGAACACATTTCTTAATGCTGTTATTCTGCCAGTAAATTTCCACCATAATTTTAGAGAGGACAAAAGAAATGACACCAGAGAACATATCATTATGCTTTATGGCTTCCTGGTGTTTTAGATGACCAACCCTAAAACAGACATAGATATTTATCATACATCTAAATGGAAACCTTGTAAACACCTATAGTAAATTTATTATTCCTGACCTGGGATGGCCTGCAGTAACTTGCACATTCTTCCACAGTTTTCAAGTATAATTCTTTCTAAAATGTCTATAAAAATTCTATGTTAATGTGGGTTCCCAACATCATCCAGAAACCAGTGAATCATAGTAGTAGTTATTGATTCCAATTTCTGTGAAGCAGATGTTGACAGTCTTGCATAAGTGCACCAAGATCTGTTCTGTCTTAGCACTAGGATTATAGTGATATTGTGCCTATATCAGTGCCGGACAGCACTCCACAGGAAGGCTTATGAGATATCTAGCCATTCCTCAGTCTCACCCAGGATGAGCCCTTAGAAATGTTGTCTATAAATTATTCTAATCAGAAGGAATCTGCAAAACTTACCAAGAAAATTTAAAAATATAATAAATATTTGAATATAATTTAAATGTGAAACAACTGATTTGAAGTTAATTTATCAATTTTTATTTTATTTTATTTATCACTTAATTTATTTATCAAAGCATTGCCAAGACTTTTCCTCTATGCTCAGTGGACTTCACACTTTATGTGTATAAGCTATTTCACATATAAATGATTTTAAATTTACTATCATTTATAGAAAGATTCATAGACTTAGCTTTCTGAACAATTCACTTAAAGAGACTTTATATAAGAATAATGCTTTCAGAATTCTATAAGGTGTTAGACGTTTCTGTGAATACACATTTTTTCCTCTTAGCAGCAAACATATTAAAAAATGTAGTCATTACAAATTGTGACCACCCAAATCAAACACTCTTATCTCATATAATACCAAACAATTTTCTTCTATCTATACTAGATATGGGTTTATTCCTTCAAGATCTCAATGGGAGGTAAAGGTAAACAGCTACATATAAGGTGATATATGCTAATAAGGTATGTGCACAGAAGGATGGACTGAGAATTGAGAAATTATATCTCAAGAAACTTTTAAAACATTTTAGAAGACAGAGAAAGGCAATTGTGTAAGGTGATATGCATAGTCTGTTCTAGAAATGTCATGCTGAAAGGTGTCCTTTAGTCATTCAAGTGGGAATCTAAGACGCAGCAGCTAGAATGAGTCTGGAGATCAGGGAGGTTCCAGAAGAAACTAGACAGAATTTTGATGGCTTTATAGCCCTTAGATTAGAAGATGTCTGTATCCTGATGTTTCTGGCCAAGCCTACTCCTGCAGTGGTCTAAATGAAACTCTCCCACAGGTTGTCTAACAGTCACTTATGAAATAATGACTAATAGGCTTATATTAATTACATACGTTTGGCCTTTGGCTCAGGCTTATTGCCTGCTAACTCTTATAACTTAATTCAATAAATTTCTAATAATCTGTGTACTGCCATATCTTCAGTGGCTTTACCTGTGTTTCATTACATCTTTATCCTTGGGCTGAAACCTACAGCTTCTCTTTGACTCTGCCTTTCTTCCTTTTTGTATCTACTTGGGTTTCTCATCTGCCTCCATGCTGCCTTGCTATAGGCTGAAACAGCCTCTTTATTAACAAATGGCAATAAAACAAACACAGTCACAGCATACAGAAAGACATCCCACATCAGAAGTCACCAACAGAGAGGTAATATTTCAAGAGGAAAAACATCAACTCTTGCAAGTATCCACTATTGAGAAATTTCAAAATGAAGCAATTGTCAAGAACAGTGCAGAGGAACAGTCAGTTATGATGCAGCCATTGGTAATGCAGTTAAGCTCAGACCATACTGAGAGTTTGGAGTCCACAGATCTAATGTTTGCGATAAGTTAGCAAGCTGGGTTTTCAGTCTAGCTTTATCTGGCAAGTTCTGCAAATATCACCCAAGAAGAAATAATATATTTATTTTCTATTCACAATAGACACCAATACAGAGTCCCAGTCATTTGCACAGTCTGCTAAAAGGAGATCTGTTGTACTATGTTTCTAGGCTGGCCTTTCCTGTCTTGCTCATAGATTTGGACCCACAATCAGCCTTGCTTAGCCTCAAGTAATCATACAAAGGATTATATTATTTTTACACTGATTGACCTAGAGCCCAGGCATATAATTTGCTAACTCCATCTGAGTGCTACCCATCTTGTTCAGCCATGTGGCTTGGTACCTTTTCTAAGAGCAGAATTTCAGCTTCTTTCCTCTATATCTCTTGGCATCTGCATTGTCTTGCTGGCAGCTCTATGGTGTCTGGCATCTGTCTCTGTTCTTCCTGCAACCAGTTTTCTTAGCCTGGTAGCCCTGCCCACATTTTCTGTCTGCCTTTTGGGCAATCAGCTTTTATTAAACCCATAGGCAGGACAAGTATTTAAAATGTAACACATAATCCAACTACAGAGATCTGTTGTTTATCTATAATTCTATCTATACTTATTTGGTAAAACATATAAATGAATACATTAAAAACCAATATAAAATGATTAGACAAATTAAAATCTTTAATTTCCCATTAGCCAAAAGGAAGCTGTGTGTATAGGCTGACTAAGTGATGCAGATGTCAATGACAAAGCACAGTTTGAGAAGATGCAGCTACAGCTTTTGAGGGAATAGCTTAGCCTCCAACAGAGTCATCTTTACCGCTGGATCAGCATACCATCCTGATAAACAGATAAATATCTTTGGATCATCAGTGAAAGGGTTATGAATGTCAACAGGTAGCATTGGACATTTGCACTTAATGATTCCATTGCCTGCTGTAGCTGCCCATGTAATATTTCCACCAACATTATTTTAAAATATCTTAATTAATAATTTTCTTTGTTTTTTGTACAAAATTCATCAAATTACTTTCATGTTATAATATAGGATTTAATTATGTATCTAATAGAATCTGATCTAATTATGTAATCCAATTTTGGATTTCAGTGCCCACTCCAATTTGACTCCACAAAACAAAACAAAACGAAACAAACAAAACAAAACAAAACTCTTATTGCCTTTAAAGTGAGTCCTGTGGTTTTGTTATGAATTTTGTTTTGTTTTGTTTTCCATCAAAATGGTAAAAGTCATTTGCTGCCAATAAAAGTTCTCAGGTTTTGGAGTGTGATTTGGACACTTCAGTAATAGACTACTCAGGAAATGCAAGATAAGGTATGGCATGAAATCCATATTATCTTTTATAAACTGAAAAATAGCAAATTTAGAATAAAATCTTATTTCAGGAGCATTAAGGAAACAATTTCTGTCATCCATAAAGGTGCTTCAGTTGACTACATCCTTCATATGAAACAATCTATTTTATTGGTAAGGCAGTAAGACTTAAATGCCCTGATATGTGATAAAATATTTACATTTCTGTACCTCATTTAGATTTAATATATTTTCTCTAAGAAGAGTGATTTTCTCATTACAAACTCAGATATAGAGCCCTTCATAATTTTCAAGAATATTTCTTGAATTTCCTGACTCTGAGATTACTGGGATGGATCTTGAGTCTTATTTATAATCTTGGTAAAGTCATATTTAATTAAATGTTTCATTTTCTAAGTAGTTAGTTCAAATGCTCTATATGCATTTTGCTCTCTTATGACAGAAAAAAACATTTTTTTTGTTTCCTATCTAGATGCCTTAATTTAAACTTTGTAGCATGTGGAAATATGTGAAGTATGTGAGATAATCTTAACAAAAGGGAAGATACTTAGAAACAAGTGGACCCTTCAGTATTCTGGGCTGAGGTTGGCTGGATTTTGTCAGTGTAAAGCAGTTCTTGGTGACCAAGTGACTTGAATCTTCTCTCCAACCTCTTTTAAGATGTAGTGTATTTTGCATAAAACAGGTGCTTAATATTTGCTAATTGAAAGATATATGAAATAGAATGTTTACTTAGGAAAATATTAATTTAAAAATTCAGCATTTTATACATGCCAATATATTTACAAGATTGGCCATATTTGGCACAAATATATTTAGAGATGTGTGGTTGTGGAAACTGACATAAAATTAAAGTCAGGAGGCTTGTATTCTCATTTTATCCATATTGGTAGCAGGATCAATAAGAACACTTATAAACTGTTAGCCTTTACATAGTAAGAGTAAAACTATTCTTTACTTGCTTTTACTATGTTGAGCAATTAGAATTCTAAGATGAGAAGACATAAATAGAAGGAGTAGAGGACTATAGAATAGTGCAGAAAAGAACCCACAAATTATCTTGATTGGAAAGAACAAATCAGCAGTAAGTTACATGACCTTCAAACTCGTTTAGGAAAGGAATATTAATAACTGAGAGATTTGCTTACAAAAAAATCTAGGCAGCTTGAAAGAAGGCATCTTGTTGCTAGTGTAGCAGAAGAGCCAAAGGAAACAAAGGCCTGAAGAGTAAACCTCTACAAAATAGTATAGATACTGAGCACCTCTCTGACAAGCAGAGAAGAGCATTAGTTGTAGCACTTGGTGCTGCAATGCATCCAGGGACATCTGTTTATTTATATCATTCCCAGTGCCCTATAGTCCATGGAACAGTTCCAAGAAAAAATGCCTTCACCTGCAAAACTGACAATAGCAAGATTTAAAGAATCTTGATTCTATTTATTAATTATTATTAAGGATTATCAGGAATATCAGGAATTCTTTGAGATAAGAGGATCTTTATCTTGTTAAAGTGACATTTAGATTAAGAACCAACAGAGGTGTATTGTGACACTTGCCAATGATTGTTATGAACCTATTACTTTTTAGTCTATGCTAAAATAATGAGAAGTTTTTAATTAATCATTTATATAGTTGAGATCTTATTTTATGTAAATAATATAGCTAGTATACATAAATGTGTATAAATATATACCATTAATTTTTTATTATTTATTTTATTTTATTTTTTACCATTCATTGTAAATTCTTCATGGTAGGGGAAATGACTTCTTCATCTTCCATACAAGTTGTCCATATGATTAAAATTCGTAATGGAATTACTTTCAAGAAAAATATGAAAGTGATACAGTTGACTCTATATGCTGAAAATATAAATGATTGAAGCAGCCCTTTTGTATCATTAACATTGAAATGATTATTGCATGGTATTGATAAAAGATTTATTATTTTGGTAATTTATATAACTTCTGGATCTTGATAAATTTCGATGTGTATTAAAAATTAAAACTAGACTAGGTAGCATCCTAAGTGATTGGTACCTTGCACATACCCTGCTTATATTCTGAAATAAAAAATAGTATATTGGGAAGTATATGTATATGTATTTTATACATGTTTAAGTTTAGGCTAAAGATATAAATTGTGGAAAATATCTGAGCCACTCAAAATCCTATGATGTCATTCTAATCAAAGGTCATATTGTCCCTTTGTTTTGTTACTCTTCTTTCAAGAATATTGTCATTCTATTCCTGAGAAGCTGTTAATAGATACCAGAAATATTTTTAAATTTTCACTGTGTCAAAAATTATTATGAGTCCAAAATGAGATACTGTGGCAGCCATACACTCAAGTCACACTGGCAGCTAGTTTGAGACCAGATCAGCACACACAGTGAATTCTCATTCAGCCAGGAATGCATATGAGACCTTATGTTAAAGAATCAACGTGTGTGTGCATTTGAGTACATATAAAAATTTATTCATGAAAAATAATATTGAAATAACACAGATGTGTGATCTTCACATACCTAAAATAAAAAATGATAATCAGAATTGAATAGATTATTTTGGGGGAGTCAATTGAGGATCCCATTTGTAGAGTCATAACTGAACTGTGTTCTACAGGAGGGTCAAGGAGTTCAGAGTTTTACAAAGACAAAATTCATAATTTGCAGTCTGCTTTGTACAAATTGAGATTGGTGGAGGAGAATGGTCAGTGTATGCTTCATGGCTTGAAAGTATGTTGCTGCTGGTTCATAGTTGTCGGTGTATGGAAAGCAACTCAGTTTTAGTATGCACTGATTATGATGGCTTGGCCTAGATAAAAAATTTAACTGAAATATACCTGAGTCCTACCTTCTCAAGTTCACTTCTGCTCTACCTGGAAGCTTGTAAAGAGTGACACTTCTTTGCATAAAATCTTTCATATTTCAAATTGTTCCTGACACTCTTGGTCTTACTCTAAAGTTACTCAACTCCAAGGTTGATTTTACTGGTTTTAAGTAGACCATTTGGCATACAAGAACCTCATTGTATCATGTATAAATTTGGGGGCATCTGGTACTCTCTCAGTAACGTTGAACCTAAAATAAAGCAATTTTTCATTGGGGCATGGCAGGGAAGCTGGGTAAATATCTTGAAGTATGAGCAACTCAATGAGGATAAAGAAAAGAAAGCAAGGAGCAAGCCTGCACATATCCCTCGCTGGCCAGCATACAATTATTGGTTTTCACTGTTAAGTGTATCTGCACATGTCTACCTAACCTACCTTTTGAGTTGACCAGTGATACTCATGACTTTTCTTCTTTTGTTCTCTTTTGTTTCTCTTTGCTAAATAGTTTGCTTTTACCATCATCCTTCTACTTAAGTTGAACATTTCAGCTGTAATTTTAAAAAATAGGGCAGTTTTGAGCTGGAGGATTGCTCTAGGGATAAAGACATTAAGGGCTGAACTTTGGGTCTCCAGAATTCTGTAAAAGCCAGGTTAATTGTAATATCAGCACTCAAGAGAAGGGGATAGGGATGTTTGAAACAAATTGGCTAGTTAGCCTAGATCCAACAACAAGCTTCAATCTCAGTGAAAGACCTTGACTTAGTATATGAGGTGAAGTGTATTTGATAAGACACATACCAACCATTCCACATAGGTAGGAACAACATCCCTGAAGAAAACTGACTGTGTATTCCCTAGCAACCATGACCTATGTATGCCCTGCGTAAGTTCTTTTCAATTGATTCATGTTTCTAACACTATGTGCCTATGAAGACAGACTGTCAATAGTAAAATAGGAAATCAAAGCAACCCATTTCTGCTGTTTCCCTTGAGAAAACATATAAAGTGTATGGCACTTTAAATTAGCTATGGAATATAAAGAAAAATGGGTTCACATGAAGCTAGAAAACATGGGCTGCTTCTTACCAGGGCTATAGACTAGATCAATGTAAGCAGTCATTTGCATAATTCCAAAGGGCACTATCTGCATAAACTCCACAGTGACAGCATCTTAGTTTCACAAAATCTTCTCCAAGTGAGAAATAAACAAAATTGTTTAATAACTCAGTGTCCAGGCTTTTTTAAAAAGGGACTATAAAAAATAGAACCCTTTGAGATTTATTTTAGAATTATGTGGGTTGAAGTAAATACATTTAAATTGAGGTGTACCAGCCCCAGGATATTCCCTGTTATAACAATTTCACAGCCATCTATTAACTCAAGATGACGTTTGCTCATTCATGTAATTCTACTGTCCACAACATGTCCTGGGATCCTACTTAAGCTTCTGATGGGTACAAAATGGCCTCCTCATCAACAACTACTATGCTCCTATCTCCTATCTGGGCTAGCATTAATCCATTTGCAGCTTTCTAAAGTTATGTGGAAGCCAATATTGACATTAAACAAACCAGAAATTAGACAATGAAGGCTGGAGAATTTTTCTTCTTTTCTCCATGATCTGTTTCATGTAAAACCAAAAGTGCATGGTCCCTTCCTACATACTAAAGAGTTCTGTGTACTCAATCCTTTATTTGTACAGAAGGAGTGACAATAAGAAGACATAAATCCTTTTGACAGAAAGTGTGGCAGACACAGTAAAAGAAAGAGAACTACAGACCAATTTCCCTCATAAACATTGATGCAAAAATTCTCAACAAAATTCTGGGAAACCAAATGCAATGATATATAATAAAAATTATTCACCAAGATCAAGTAGGCTTCATCCCAGAAATGCAGGGATGCTTTATCATAAGGAAACTGCAAAGAACCTCAGGAGGCATCACCATCCCTAACTGTAAGTTATACTTTAGAGCTGCAGTAATAAAATCAGCTTGGTACTGGTATAAAAGCAGACTTGTGAATTAATGCAATCAATTTGAAGATCACCACATTCACCCACACACCTATGAACACCTGATTTTTGACAAAGAGGCCTAAAATATATAATAGAAGAAAGATAGTAGCTTCAACAAATGGTGTTGTCATAACTGGGTGATAGTGTGTAGACAAATGGAAATAGATCCAAACCTATCAACTTGCACAAATCTCAAATCCATGTAGATCAAAGACCTCAACATAAACCCAGCTGCACTGAAATTGATAGAATAGAAAGTGAAAAATACCCTCCAACACATTTGCACAGATGACCACTTCCTAGACATAACACCTGTATCACAGACACTAAGAACAACAGTCAACAAGTGGGACCTCCTGAAACTGAGAAGTTTCTGTAAGGCCAAGGACACAGTCATTAAAATGAAATGGCAGCCTACAGAATGGGAAAAGATTTTTACCAACACTACAAGTAATAGAGGACTGATCTTTAAAAGACAGAGAACTCAAGAAACTAGAGCTCAAAACCCTTAATAACCCAATTAAAAAATGGGGTTCAGAACTAAAAAGGGAATTCTCAGCAGAACAATTACAAATGACTAAAAGGCACATGAAAAAATGCTCAACATCTTTAGCCATCAGAGAAATATAAATCAAAATAACTTTGAGATACCACCTGACACCTGTCAGAATGGCTAAGATTAAAAACACAGATGACAGCCTATGCTGGAGAGGATGCAAAGTGAGGGAAACACTCCTCCATTGTTGGTGGGAGTGTAAACTTGTTCAGCCACTTTGGACTGCAGTATGGCAGTTTCTCAGTAAATAGGGAATCAATTTCCCCAAGGATTCAGCAATATCACTACTGGGCATATCCCCTAAAGATGCACAGTCACACTGCAAAGACATTAGCTCAACTATGTTCATAGCAGCATTATTCATAATAGCAAGAACCTGGAAACAATCTACATATCCCCCAACTGAAGAATGGTTAACAAACTGTGGTACATCTATACTATGGAGTACTACTCAGCAGTAAGAAAAA
Organism: Sigmodon hispidus; assembly: GCA_004025045.1. Lineage (NCBI taxonomy): Eukaryota > Metazoa > Chordata > Mammalia > Rodentia > Cricetidae > Sigmodon > Sigmodon hispidus. The sequence goes on along the minus strand of PVIH01011248.1, from coordinate 33,310 downwards.
AATGATATTCTAAAATTTGTAGGCAAGTAGATGGAGATGGAGAATATCCTCCTGAATGTGGTATTATTCATAATCACAGAAAGAGAGGCAGGTAATATACTCATTCATTAGTGGACTTCTAAAAAAAAAAAAAAAACAAAAAGATGTTGGTGTATAAAAGAGCTCAAGCCTAGAACATTGCTAAATGACACAATGGCTCACTTCTGCATTGATGGCCTCTGGCAGGGGTGCAGGTGAGGAAAGACTTGTTTACTTTAAGGGTCTGGCCACACAAAGTTTAATTATGCTCCAGTAAGTAAATGAGCAGCATGAATAGACATTTAGGTAAATGGGGAGTTTGTAAGAGTGGGTGTGAATCTGAGAGGTCTGATAAGTTAGTCTGATGTGGTGCATGATGTAAGAATCACCAACTAATAAGTATATACAGAAAAAAAGAAAAATTAAACAAAGGATAAAGGTAAACTTTCCATGGCAACACATTTTTGGAACTTGTGACCACTAAACCAGTTCTATATAGAATCTAGAAGAAATATTTAGATATGAAGAGAAGGTTAAACATGGCCAAGAATGCGCAAGGAAGAAAAAGTTTCAAAACACTGAATTAAAAGAAATATGAGCCAATGTCTATTCCATTTAAATCTTGCTGTTTTAATGCGGATGATAAAGGATCATGAGGAATGATAAGAAATCTTTCCATGAACTTCATGAAGAATTGGAAATTTAACCTCTTCCCTGAGAAGTTAGAGGGCTATCCTAGATAGCTTTCCCAGACAGGACAGATAGCTGTTTCAGATGGACCATATAGTTTTTCCAGACAGGCAGGATAGCCATCCTAAACAAGCTAGGTTATAAAAAAGATATGGTTTGCTATTAAAGAGCGAAGTGCCTTAAAATGCCTATATTTAGGCTGCTGATAGAGCTTAGTATGTATATTGTGTACAACAGCATGTGTACGGCCCTAGGTATGTTTCACAGCAGTTCCCCCCATTAAAAAAATGCACTTGGAAAAGAAAAGAAAATGTTAGCCTCATTCATTGTCTCTTCATGTATGATTATATGTTACAAATACATTTGCTTTGCTTTCTGCAAAAATATCCAAAAGAATAAGTTATTATTTAATAAGAATTACAATCCTCCCAAGTACATAATGTGAATAATGACTTAAAAAGATGTCAGGTGCCCAAGTGAGAATCTATTAGTTCAAGAAACTGTAGAGATACAAAAGCTCAAGATGCCTATAAACCATGGAGTTTAGGAGAAAAACTACATAGGCACAGCAATTAAAAAAACAGAAGAAAAATTAAATTTAACTTCAGATAACAACTTCTAAACAATCAAAGAAGCATGTTTGTTCCTTAAACTTGAATATATTCATTGACTGGTAATAATTCAGGAAGTCCCTATTAGCAGAAATCATTCATTTCCAATGCCTTCAAAATTCATCATGATACTTAGAGTTCATTAAAAGTTTGTTAAATGTAAATGTAGTGCTTAAAACACTAACTACAAATGTGTAGCAAGTTGGAAAAGAAAGGAGTTTGAGATGTAGAGGTGATTGTATGTTGTACTTACTTTATAGTAATTTTAAACTTGTTTTTCATGTAAGAGCTAATGATTTATCTTAATACTATTATTCAAGCTTCTAGCACACACTAATTTTTCTCAAATGAGTGTGTATCATATGCATATGCGTTTGCATGCTTCTGTGTGGGAAGCACACGTAAGAATGCATGTGTGTGTGCATTTGCAGAACTTAAGGTAGATGTGGGGAATATTTCTTGATCACTCTTTATCTTATTCAATGAATTAGACAAGGTCTCTCATTTGAACCCAAAGCTTGCCGATATAATTTGTCTGTCTCACCAGTTTGCTCCATGAATCTCAGCTCTACCTTTTTAGCACTGGAACTATATGTAGACCACCCTGGTTACTCATCATATACTTGAGATCTATGATTCAAAGTTCAGTTTACACACTTGAGTTACAAGTGGTTTAACCTCTTAGCCATCTTCTCAGCCCCAAACATTATTTTTAACAATTTCCTGACATTACTTTGATTGCCTATACTATTAAATACATAAGTGTCACCAGAAGATGATGACAGTTGGTGATAGGTAAAGAGAAACTTTTGTGTCTTCTTTATTAAAAGCAATTTCTTTCTCTACTACCAATGTCAATTTTATGGTTCTACTGAGTCACTTTAAATGTTTTTCATAGTTTTTGATTTATAAATGACCAGTTGAATTGTTCTGAATTAATTGCTTTTCTTCTTTGTTTTCCCTATACAGGGAGAATTTATTACACAGAACATGTTTAATTAATGCTTGAAGAAAATATGCCCAAATGAATTGATGGATAGATGAGCCAAATCCTAAGAAGACAGGATAAATAATTATATAAAAAAGGAAAAATTGAGTTTTAAAGGACCAAGAGGCTATGATATAAAATTCTTTAATATCTATTCCATCATTCTCCCATCTATCAGCCTTACCAAATTACTTTCAATGATTTAAAAAATACGATCTTACATTATGATGAAATATTAGATTCACCTTTCATGCTATGAGGAAACATGCCCAAAGAGTAATGAAAGCTTCTGAGTAGATGAACTGAACTAATAGGTTTTACAAGAAAAATGCATAGATTTTTTTCCTATAGCACATATCAAGTATTTGACAGAACTAATAAAAAGCAAAAAAAATGAGTCTAAGCTTCTGCTTTTGTTTGTAAAATCTATATTTTTATATTACAGTATTGCCAAGAGAGCATTGAAAGACACTGGAGCATTAAAAAGTAATACATGTAGCCTGCAAAGGAGTCTTCAGAAAGAATCCTGTTTCTACAGAATGGTATTATTAGCTGTTGAGCTAATGAGAAATTTCAGATCACTGCAAGGAAGGTATCTGTCAACATTTCAGTCACAGAAGAAAGGTTTTATTTTTGCTAGATTTTATCAAGTGATCTTAGGGCAAAATGGTGCATAGAAAGTGCGAGGGATTAATTAGTGTTGGAGTTTAGAGCATTACTTTAAGATTATTTGGGGGAAATACTTACTAAAATGCCCTCAATAAATTATGCTGTGTATTGAACACTTCCTGTTAAAGATATTCACAGTATTAGCTTTCTATTTAATAGGAATATGTTAATCTCTCTGTCTCTGTCTCTCTCTGTCTCTCTCTGTCTGTCTCTCTGTCTCTCTGTCTCTCTGTCTCTCTGTCTCTGTCTCTCTCTGTCTCTCTGTCTCTCTCTCTCTCTCTCTCTCTCTCTCTCTCTCTCTCTGACACAGCATATGTTTGACTGTCAGAAAACAACTTTTCCCTCACAGTGTTTTATGGTTTGAAGGTTTAGTGCTTTAAATTTAGTTATTTCTGGGTCTCTGATCTGCCTTCATCAGTTGCTGGATGAAGGTTCTATAATGACAATTAGAGTGGACAACAATTTGATTATAGGGGAAGACCAGTTTAGACACGCCCTCTACTATTGCTTTGTGTCTTAGCTGGGATCATCTTTTTGGGGTTGTCTAGCATCAAGTTTATCTCTAACCCTACAATGGCGCCCTTTATCAAGATATCTATTCCTTTGCTCTTCCTCTCTGTCTCTCTCCCAACTCACCCAACCCATTCCCTCAAGTTTTCTTCCGACCTCCGTTTACCTATCTTTCCCTATAGTTCCAATTTACTCAGAAGATCTTATCTACTTCCTCTTGGAGGGGGCAGGGGAAACCCATGAATGTCTCTCTTAGGCTCCTCCTTGTGACCTAGCTGCTTAGGGATTAAGGATTATAGCCTGATTACCTTATGAGTGGTACATACCATGTGTGTCTTTCTGAGTGATACCTCACTCAGGATGATTTTTTTCTAGTTTCATCCATTTGCCTGAAAATTTCAGGATGTCTTTTTTTTCTGCTGTGTAAATGTACCATAATTATCTAATTTAGTCTTTAATTGAGGGGCATCTAGGTTGTTTCCAGGTTCTGACTATTGTGGATATTGCTTTTATGAACATAGTTGAGCAAATGTCCTTGTGGTAAGAATGTACATCCTTTGTGTACATGTCCAAGAGTGGTATTACTGGATTATGAAGTAGATTGATTCTCAGTTTTCTGAGAAACTGTCATACTGATTTCCAGGTCGAGCTCCCAGTCTAGTAAAAAGGAGAAAGGAAAGATTATATGCGTAAATGAGTCAAGATCATAATGAGGAAACACACAGAGACAGAGACCTGAGCTATTGGGACTGACTCAGAACTCACAGCTTGGGAAACTGCATGGACCTGAATTAGGCCATCTGAATGTAGATGACAGCTGAATAGCATGGGCAGTTTATGGGGCCGCTGGTACTGGGACAAGAAATATTTTATTTCTAGTGCAGGAACTGGCTTCTTGGAGCCAATTACTTACAGAGAACCACCTTGTCCAACCTTGATACTGGGATGAGGGGTTGGCCCTGCTTTAACTGAATATATCAGACTGTATTGACTCACCGAGGGAGTACTTACCCTCTGTGAGAAATGGATTGGGGGGGATAGGGTGAGTCAATCCTGGGAAATAATTGGGAAGAGAGGACGGAGGGAAACAGTAGTGGGTATGTTTAAAAAACTTTTACATATATATACACACACATATATGATTTAGTTATTACAGGAGAACGCAGGCAACCCTGTCATTGCTGGGAACCAAATCGAAGTCCCAAGTCTCCTTATATCAGCAAGGACTCTCAACTGCTGAACCATTTGTCCATAGCCAGAAATTTTCTTTTTGAAGAAAGTCAAATAACTAAATTTATTTAAAGTTGTCAATTTAAAAATATATTTTCAAAATTAACATTTATATAACCCTTGTATAATGTGTTTATGTGTGCATGTGTGCATGCATATGTATAGCATTGTGCTGCTATTGTGGAAGTCACAGAAAATTGTTTAGGAATGCTTGTTTCCCACTATACATGTTCTGGAGCTTGATCTTTGCCATGATAGTTGACAGCAAGCACTCTTCTCCACAAAGTCATCTTGCCAGCCTAGGATTATCCTTTTAATGTAAATTTAAAGGTACTAATCACTTCTTAACTTTTTACATAGATACATTTTATTTATTAATTTTTATTATTTTATTTAATTCTTCAGGATTTTACTGAAAACACATACCTTATAACCTAATAACTTAATTTCATATGATGACAGTCCATAAGATATACACTCAGAGTTAATTGTATAATCTATTTTACTTTGCATTGCTATCTGTGATGACTGCGTCCAAATTGTTGCCAGTATTGAGTGATGCCCCTGATTTAAAATGGTACTCAGTACAGTAGATTCATGGTTTGAATTGACACATTTCACAACAGCAATCTTTCAAGAAAACAATGGTAATGTTAAATTGAATTTCTTTTTATATGTGTGACTGATATAACTTATTCAAAGAAATAATTTTATATCTTCCACTTTTTTTCAATCTGGGTGACTGAAAATGGTATTATATATTTTGTAGTTGTAACTATTTTATTTAATATTTGCTTATTTACATGTTTTTATTTGTTTGTTTATTTGATACAGGGTATCATGATGTAGCACTAGTTGTCCTGGAACTGACTATGTACACCAGGCTGGCCATAGAATCATTAAGATAAACTTACTTCTTTCTCTGTCTCTGCCTCCAATGTGCTGAAATTGAAGGCATGCAATTATATGCCCAATTCAAATAGGTACATTTTATAATAAATGTCTTCAGTTGTAATTAATATATTTTTATTTATGTTTAATTTCATGAATGTCATACTGATAATATATTTTTATTTGTTTTCTGAAGTATAAATTTTCTTCAGTAAGTACATGAACTGAAATATAATCTTCTTGATTTAGATAGTATTAACAAACATCAAAAATATGATATAATAGAATTGGAGTTTTAAATTCCTAACTCATCAAAATAAATTTTTAACAAGATTTTTATTTTTGTGAACCAGAATTATTGCTTAAATTAAAACATTGACATCAAAGGAACCACCAGTCCTTACAAGGTTTGAGAAGACAGTTCTTCTCCATAGTCATTAGGTGATTGTTCTTTCTACAAAATATTGATTAAATTGAAGATGACAAATCATGGTAACTGTGGACCATGTCACCTCCGATGTCACCTCTGCTTCCAAACAGAAACACATTGTCAACCTAACTTCATTTTAATCTGATAAAATTCTCAAAGAAAATATAGGTGTAGCAATCTTATTTGTATGTCTACCCTTGATAAGCCATGCTTATCATTCTTATCCTCTATATAGTTATTGTTAACTCTTCCACATTTTAAATTCTTTTTACTGTGTTTTTTTTTAATAAATACAAAATAAAGAAAATAAAAAACAAAAAACAAAAAAAAAAAAATTCATACGTGCTTTGTGACAGCACCACACATTTGCAGAAGCAAGGCTAGATTTTGTTTCTTCTTCTTTCAGATTATTAGAAATTATTATAATAATATAATTAGAAATAATAGATATAATTAGAAATAATAATAATAAAATTTTGAAAAGGCATAGAAAACAATTCTGAAAGAAATTATCACAGGATTTTTTTTAGTGAAAGTAAGGATGACTCGTCTTTACCCAACGATTCGCTTTTTGTTTGTTTTTTAAAACTACTCAGCTGGGTTTACAAACAGTCTATGATGCAGTAAGAACTTGACTAGGTACCTGGGAGAGAAAAGGAGAAAATGTATTGAGACTTCTATGAGAGATTGTGTTTATTTTTATAGCTAGAACATAGTTTTGCTAAGATTTTGCCCCTATTTTATTAAAAACAGTGTTTTTCTCCCTTATATAATTTATCCTAATTAGTTTTTCCTCCTCTTCTTTCTCCTAGTTCCTTCCCACCTCCCTTGCCGTGTGTATGTATTCACCCCCTTTTTTGTCTCACTAGAAAACAAACAAGCTTCTAATAGAAAATATATTTTAAAGTAAAATAATATGATAAAACAAAACAAAAACCAGTACATTGAAATAGGACAAAACATGCAGAAGGAAAGGAGCCCAAGAAAAGGCACAAGAAAAAAATATATACTTAGAGACCCACTGATTGGTGCACTCAGGAATCCCTTAAGAACACTAAATTGAAGTCATGATATATATGCAAAGGACCTGCCATGAATAAGGATTAAAATATAAATAAAATAAAGATAAAAAATAAGATGAGGGGCTGGAGAAATGGCTCAGAGGTTAAGAGCACTGACTGTTCTTCCAGAGGTCCTGAGTTCAATTCCCAGCAAAACCACATGGTGGCTCACAACCATCTATGATGAGGTCTGGCGCCCTCTTCTGTAAAAACTGTATGCATAATAAATAAATAAATAAATAAAAATTAAAAAAAAAATAAGATGAAATAACAAAATGCCCAACTCAATATCATGAGATAAGGAGCCTCCAATGATGCTATAGACTTCATTTTTTGTTGGTCATCTAGCACTGGCCATGCATCCTTCCCCGAAGAGTAATTTGTTTCCTCAGTGGGACTGTGTTGAAGAAATCTAAAATTTCATTCCCAAGTGGTCATCAATTGAATGTAACTTCTGGGGCCATGTATCCACTTATCCTTTCTGACTTTAGGACCCCATCTGTATAGTCCCTGCCTCAGTCTATGTAAGTTTATATGTACAATGATCATGTTGATTTAGAGATCCTTGCCTCCTTTTCCACATGATTCCCTAAACCATGATGGGAGAAATTTGATTGAGACATCCCTCTTAGGGGTAAGGATTCTAAGGTCTCTCACTTTGCATAATGCCTGGCTGTGGGTCTGTGTATATATTCCCATATACTACAGAAGGAATCTTCTCTCATGATGGATGAACAAAGCAGTCATCTGTATCATAACAGGATGTCATTGTATTGGAACACTTTGTTGTTATTGTTGTTGTTATCCCTATTTCTGTCTTCTTGGTACAGAAATATACTCTGAATGTCAAAAAAGAGAAACAAAATAGCACAAACCCTATGGTCATAACCAGTCAATAATTGAGTTAACTTAAGACCTACTCCACAAGATTCAACTGATATCTGACAGTGCTTAGGTAACCAAAAACTTGAGACTATATAGCCCTCAGACCTAAAGTAAAACCAGATAATACTTGTCTAAAAATAGTGATATGATAATGATATTCTTCTATGTTCATAGAGCAGTACCTTGCTAATTCATCATCAAAGAACCTTCCTGCAGCAGGTAGGAGCAAATATAGAAACCCATCACCAGGCATCACACAGAGAAGGAAGGACCTTAGAGCATCCAGCCCTAAATAGAATGTCTCCATAAAATCCTTCCTGTAAATGTCCAGGGAACCCCCATGGAAGAAAACACAGAAAGAGGCTAAGAGTCAGAGGCTGGAAGACAGAAAGAATACAAAGGCCTCTAAAACAACAAGAGAAAAGCTTGTATGAACTCAGTGAAACTGATGCCATATACATAAGGCCTGTATAGTTCTGTACTAGGTCCTTAGTGTAGACATTATGGCTTCCAAATAAGTATTTTTATGGAATTCAAGAGTATATGAAAGAGCGGGTCTTGTGTTCTTATGCCTTCTTTGGGACCATCTGTTGGTTTGTCTTGTCCTTTGGTAGCATACAGATTACCTTCCTGTACCACAGATGCTAGCACATTAAGGGTGAAAGCCCTGTGTAGGCACTAGCTGAACTTTCCATGTCCAATTAGTTCTCTAGCTGTTACTTTCATCTGTAGGGCCTAGCTATCAGTTTGTGGAGAGCAACCTATAGTCTTTGCAACAGCCTGGGTTGTTTCAGGATTCCCATAGGACCTTTTGGTCTAAAAACTCAACTAGATGTAATTTAATCCTGGTACCGAAAGCTTTATATGATGACAAGAAAGGTTCAGACAGGGTTCTGTTCAATTCATTTAATAACCATGTAAATTTAGAATTATATAACAGCATTATGTTTACATGCTAATATCCAATAATTAAAAGGCTGAGTTTGTCATTGTTAAATTTCCTGATGACAGAATGGCTGAATTGTGTGATTATTTTTATTTTAACTTTCACCAGTTTTCATTGCTTCCTAAACTCTTTCTGTTTTTCCCTTGTATATATAGTCAGCTTCCTCAAAGAGGCTTTTATCTATGAAGTATTGACATTACTTCTGCTTCTTCTTTACAGCAATGAATATCTTCTTTTGATTTTGTATCCTTATAAAAATTTAATTAAAAAGAGTAATCTTAGGTACTCCACAGGGCTTTGATGGTTGCCAATGCCAATAATTCCTGTTGATTTTTTAGTTTTATTGGCTTGAGAGATGCCCAATAGATTCATAAAATTTAATTCTGGGTATGTCTTTTAGGGCATATAAAGATATAATTAGGTCCTGTTGGCCCATTTTTATTAGTGGCTTAATGAGTTGATGGGAGTAAGTCTCAATAGACTGTTAATCAGAAGGAGCACTTGGGGAGGTAGGGTCTGGTTGAGGAGACAGTTTAGGAGGATAAGCTTCCTAAGGGCAAATAACAACATTGGCCTTTTCTTATTGGTTTCTTCTTTCTGACACCATAAAATGCATAGCCCTTTCACTTTGCTATGTGTTCTGCCTCACTACCGACTCATAGATAATGCATGAAGCTAACTAACCATGGACTGGACATATAAAACCTGTGAGCCAGAATAAGTCTTCTTTCTTGAAATCTTACATCAAAGAAATCCAGATCTAGAGTAACACAAACAATAATGTGTCTGCTGTCAATCGTGGTCATCTTTTCTACATTTTCATCCAACTTATACATTTTCTCTTACATAGTGTGGTATTTACTCTTCATTGACTGACTGTGCATGAAATACAACCCTAATTAGTCTTATCAATAAAAATTAAGAATCAGATATTGGGGTAAAAGCTAAAAGATCAAAGAAGCAAGGGAGCAGCCACTGTCACTTCTTAACTTCTCTGAAGTTTCAGACCAAGAGTGGGGCCAAGATTCTGTGTCAGCCCTGCTTTATTCTCCAGCTCCAGCTCTGGAGTGCTGGGATTAAAGGCATGAATTTCCCAAGTGTTGGGATTAAAAGTGTGAACCAATACTCTTGTCTTTGATCTCCCGGCAAACTTTTTTTGTCAGAAGACAAACAAAGTATCACACAACATGTTGACTCACAGGTCATATAAGGAATGTAGAGCATTGCCCATTCAAGACAACTCTCAGAAATCATAGCAGAAGTGGGGCCACATTTTATAGAGACAAAAATAACGTCCTACTAGAGTCAGTTAAGCCAACCAGAAAACTGCCTCCTTGGAAATCATGTGACCAGCACTCTACTAACCTAAGTAATAGGTTTGGAAAGTCCCTGCCCATACTATAGTACTTCCTCCCTGCTCTTCACTAGCATCCTTTGCTATCTATGACTCAATAACATTTGCCTGTCTTCTATCAGGTCCTATAAGCAAATTTTGCGCATTTCTTCCCTTGTTCTGTATCCTATCCTCTTCATTGACCTAAGCTGTATAAGCTAGCTCCATTAATTCAGTGAACGGATTGTCCTCTGAAACAGTCTCCCTGGTTGTTTCTGCCAATCTACTCAATGTCCCCAAAAGCTCTACTGCCTAGCTCCTCTCCATCCTGAGACTGCCAGTACACAATGACCAATCCAGGTCATGGGACCCAAAATCGACAACTGGACTAAATCAAGATAAGTCTAGCATGCATGAAGTCTACCTTTGTGTGTGTTTGTTGTGGCATTATTAAAAGAAATAACATTCACTAACTGAGAAGTAAATACTTATCCTGAAATATGGAGTCACAATTCTATTGACTAGTGAAATAAAAGTAGAGAAAGGTGCTAGTTAGTATATGAAAGCTCTATTATTCTCTTCTTAATGTTTATAACTATTACAGTTCCTATCTCTCAAGGTGTCAGATATCAGTTTCTTCAGCCTTTCAATGTAAGCTCCCATTAGTTGCTTTTTCATGAACTTCTAGGAGTTCACTGTTGAACAGGAACTGTTTAGGCTTACATTTTCTTTGACTGAGTTGCTATAAACTTATTTATGTCTCCAATATGTCAGTGGCCATTGTTAGATCACTAAGACTTCTATGTGTAAGACCCTAACAAAAATCCATTGCAGATTATCTTCTATTACATAAATATTATGTGTCCATGTCCACAAACATGTATACTCCATTACTTCTATTTTTCCAGAGATCTGAGTAATATGTAGTTGTTTTTGCTCTTTAGGTGGTACACCACCAAGCCCCCAAATATTCACACATTGAGGTTTATTCTTAATTGTAAATGCCTGGCTTTAGCTTGGTTTGTTTCTATCTAGCTTTTCTTATCTTTAAATTATCACTTCTACCATTTGCCTCTAGGATATTTCCTTTTCTTGCTGTGTTATCTTACTTTCACTCTTACTTCATGTCTGTTCCCTGATGTGCTCCTCCTTCTTTGGTTAATACATCCTCCTTCTTCTCCTCTTCCTCCTTCTCCTCCCCCTCCATGATTCTCCTATTTATTCTCTCTGTCTGCCAGCCTCACTGATCTCTTTTTCCTGCCTTGCTATTGACCATTTAGTTCCTTTTTAGACCAGTCAGATATTTCTTCTTTTCTTTTGTTTATTATTTGGTGATTTTACACCATGCACCCCTTCAAACTCAGTTATCAGTCCTGTCAGTTTCATACATACTCTTATGATCTCTTCATTAGACAGACAAAATACAACAACTTCACAGAGTTAACAAATGCAACATAAAAGTAGCACACCTTAAAATAATATTCTACAATAGTAATAAATATGCATCATTCTACTAAGAATAAATTAACCAGTTGTCACTGAGTTGTGCCTGTGTCAATGTCTTTACCAATCATTTTGGAATTCTACCATCACATTAATTATTTAAAGAAGGGTGTTTTATGTTAGCTTCAGTTAAGATAAAAAATTCTACTGGACAGTGGTGGTGCATACCTTTAATCCCAACACTTGAGATCAGAATCAGGCATGTCTCTATGAGTTTGATGCCAACCTGGTCCACAAAGTGAGTTCCAGCATAGTGAGGGGCTACAAACTGAAATCTTTTCTCAAAAACTGGAGAGAGAGACTCACCTATTTTGTTGATTGAATAATTTTAAACAGTGTTTACATAAAGCGGAACATTAATTGATGTACTTGCAACATGTGGAAATATTAAATTGAAAGTTTTTGTGTGAAAATTTAATCATTATATCTTCCTAAATCTACATACTGTTAAACTAGTGCAGAGGAAAAGGTAATTTGATAAGTTGACAGAATATTTCACAAATCAGCTTCGAGCATCTGGAATCAGTGAGTTAAAGAAAGATGTTTTACACTAAAATTTTCAGAAGATACATTTATTTATTGGTTGGTTACTTTAGAAATCAGACATTGTGAATACTATGGATGATAAATGCATTTCTCTCAATTTCAGAAAATAGAAAAAGACTATAAATATAAAAAATATTTCAAATAACTTTTGCAGTTTCATGTTATGTTTCTGTAGTCAGAGTAAGAAAAACAATTGTACTATAAGAAGAAAGTACTCACTTTTAACCATCATGACATATGTTAAGGCATTTAATGCAACTTCTGAAATTAGAGAACAAAATGAGTAGTTCTTTCTTTGAAATTGTTTCTCTGAGTTTACTGTCCTGTTGATGGAAAGCCCACTATGTTAGCCCAGGTGAGTAAAGTTATATTAAATTCCAAATGTGCTCAATACTTAGAATGTGTATTTGTTCAAAGTAAAGCTATTTGACAAGTTTTCAATAATGACTACATATTTTATTTTAATCTTTTTCTTAATACAGCAACTGAAGAATAATGTACATTTTGTAGTACAGATACTATAGGATTCTTCATCTCACTTAGAAAATTATATGGTTACTATGTCACAAATTTCTTCTAGTTGGTTAAGCACTAGTATGCTCACTAAATTCAGTATTGAACAGGTAGCTACAATATAGATTGTTTGAACTAACTTGCTGTAGAATACACTTTTTATGGTTGTGAGCCTAGCCTTTAACGGCTGAGCCATCTCTCCAGCCCTAGAATACACTTTTATATAGTAAGGCATAACATAATAAATTATTATTTTGAATTCATAACATATTTGTATTTCTTTGCCAACATTGTCCACAGTCTTCCTCCCAACAAAGGTGCTAAGGGCTGCTATGTGGAGATAAGCAACGGTGTAAAATGAAAAATATTTCCACAGAAGAAATTATTGAAAGAAAAATATAAATATTAGCTTTATGCTTGTAAGAAATGTCATGGAAGAAAAATGGAGTAAGCGTAAAGACTGGCTATAACATACAACATACTTACAGAGCTAACTCACATAGTTAGCAAGTTGTTCTAGCTGATTTTACCATTAGTTAAATAAATATACTGCTACTATATATTTTATAAAAATGTTTGAAAAAAAGAAGAACAATATGAAGTACACACCTAGCATCATTATTAAGTTAAGAACCCATGTCTCGGCTGGTCATGGTTGTAGGGGAAATCCTACTACTCTATTTTACTAAGTGGATATTCTATTAAAACAATTCTTTTTTGTTTTTACTCTTTTAAACAATTTATTTGTAATCTTGGTCCACATAGTGAAATCCCATTTGGTTTTGAAGGTTCTGAGTGAAGGTACTGTAAACCATGTGCCACACGGTTCTTCCTCAATAGCAAAACATGTTTCCCTGGAAATGCCTTCTTAGAATTCAGCTGATTTTTTTTTTATTCTTATGAATAAAGAAGTCACATTTTCTATCCTTGTATATCCTTATTCAAGGTTCTTTCCCCCTCCCACTACATCAGGTCATTCTCTCTTCTCCACATCTCCCGAACCTCCCACCCCCAGGGCAGGTGGTCCTAAAGGTCTCAAGGTCCCAATATTGCTTAGTTCAGCCTCCACTACTGGCAAATCCAGTTTTCTTCCCCCAACATCAAGAATGAGTCAGGTGTTCCTCTAAGGGGAGTGGGATCCAAGGGGTCAGTCCAAAGTCTATTAAGCCAATTCTTAATGACTAATTGTTATATCTATAGATTAGTGCATTTCTCACCCCCTCCCTACAGGAATTTCTATTTGTAGTAAATGGTGGCTAATACAGAGACACATAAGTGGTCTAGGAACAGAGAATAAGAGAATTCTTAGGCCTATATCACTGGTCTGTATTTAATCCCCTTCTCCTAAGGCTCAAAGATCATCGTAAAAAAATACAGTGGAACAAATGTTAGGACCAGAAGTAATGGGGTAACTTAAGAAAGTTGTTTCTCTGGACATAGCAGGGCTGTTACACATATAACCTCAAAGTAGATGTAATATCATGCACAAGAATAAATTTCCAATCCCAACTGACAGGTGCCAGGCGAGGAAGAGTTAGTTTTATTTTAAGTTGGAGCTCCTGGTTGGTTGACCAGGTAGTGGAGCATCACATAATCACAACCCCATCACAGATTGGGGTTGAATTTCAAAATATAGCAAAAAGAACAAGGATGAGTGAATGGTGTAGCAGGGCAGATCTGGGAGAAAATAGATAGGGACAAATATCACAAAAAAATAAACGAAATTCTCAAAGTAGTAATATTTATATTTAGAGATAGGTACTTTTAGTTTTTTCATAGAAATAATTGTAACTGTTAGTCAAATGCTATTTAGAATTTTGACAGATACATACATGCTTTGTCAGGTCAAGCATACCTGTTTTTTAGTCATCATAGTTCCATAGTGAAACCTTTCTAAGCACTATTCTGCTTCATTTTAATATGATGAGTTGTAGCTGAGCTTTTTTTGGATCTCCAATTCATCAATAATGACATGAAGACATCTTATTAAGTTTGAAAGCTTGGCCTTATCTTAGAGTTGTTCTTAACTAGCTCTTAAAATTTAAATTAACCAATTTATATTAATCTACTTCCATGATGTGGCTTGTTCCCATTCCTCCATACCATATATTCCATTTCCTCTGCATATTGCTGGCAAACCTTTCCACCTCAGATTCATTCCAGAGTTCCTATCTCTGCCTGGTAGGCCCACCTATCCTCTCCTGCATAGTTATTGGTCATTACTTTTTTTTTAATCAAACCAATCAGAAGGTGTAGTGGGATTATGTTATTACATTGTAAATAATTTTCTGGCTTAATGGTTTAATCAAAATTCTGATTGGCTGAAGGCAGACAGTAAGTGTGAGTGGGGCTACCAGACTAAGAAAACCCTGGGAACAAGAAGAAAGGAACAGAGATGCTACAGAGAAACCACATACAGACCAGTGGAGAAGCCAGCATATGCAGAGGTCACCTATGCTGCTCTGAGAAAAGATACTGAGATACATGGCTGAAAAAGATAAGAATCATGGGTTAGTTTAAGATGAAATTGCTAGCAAGTTATATGCCTGGACCCTAGGCTGATGAGCATAAAATTAATGTAAGCATCTGTTTGATTCTGTGGGAGTGTGTGTTTGTGGGTCCAGGCCATACGGACAGGCTCTAAAGTCCAGGCCAGAAACTGATTACAACAATAAGGTGCCTTAGGCAAGCAAGAAAAGACAGAGACACATCTTCACACAGTGACCAAATGCACAGCAATATTTTCTCATTTATATCTAAGTAAGTAAATGGGAAAGGCTTTAACTCTAACATAAGAAAATATAAACAATAAGAGTAGTTATTATATTCACAATGTCCAGCCCATTTGTATTTGGTAAATTTCGACAAAGTACTTTGTTATCCATCCTTTGGGCAAATACAAAGTTTGTGTTTAAATCACTTTCTATCATTACTTGTATCCCCAAACTAAAAATATCTTCTGGGTCCTAAAACATTTTTTTACATAAACAACTTAAGCTTTTATGTTTCTCAACCTTGTAAACTTTACATCTCTTTTGTATAATTTTTATCTTAATATCATAACAGGGCAAACTGTAAAACTATAACCATCTAGTCTTCAACCCCATTAGAGAACTGTGAAGAATAAGATATGTTGTAAGTGGTTTCTGGCCCAGACTTTCTGGGCCTGGACCAGAGGTTCAGACCCACGCTCAATCCAACTTAGCCTCAAATACTCACACACAGGCTTATATTATTTTTATGCTGATTGACCTAGGGCCCAAGGATATTGCTAGCTAGCTCTTGCTTTTAAAACAACCCACCTTGTTTAGCCATGCAGCTCAGTACCTTTTCTCAGAGCAGCATTTCAACTTCTTTCCTCTATGTCTCCTAGCATCTGCATTTTCTCTCTGGTGGCTCTGTGGCATCTGTTGTCTGTCTCTGAGATGTTTCTGAGTTTTCTTAGCCTGGTAGCCCCATCCACACTTCTGTATGCCACTAGCCAAACAGATTTATTAAATCCATAGGTGGGATAAATATTTACAATGGCAAGAAACAGTAGTAACATAACATAATCCCACATTGTTAAACAGTGTGATCAAATATCCCATAACAGAAAGTATGTTGAGGTTTTTCATATCTGTGATATCACTCACTACTTGGCTTTCTGTGTCTAGCTTGTATCATTTAATGTATGTATTTCCAGTTTGAAAATGCATTAATCATCACAATACTATACTACAACTTGAAGTCAAGTTGTATGAAGTATCCAACTTTGTTTTTTATTCAAAAGAATTTGGGTATAATATTTAATGGTTTATATAGATTTTAGCATTGTTTTTGCTGTTTTCATGAAGAATACTATTGACATTATATTAGTTATGTTTTTGTTATAATAAAACACTCCCCAAAAGCAAGTTAGGAAAAAAAAAGGTTTTAATTTGGCTTATAGTTCCAGAGGCCTACAATCCATATTGATAGAGAAGGAAGGAATAGGAATAAGGATAGCTTGGAAATCTGCAAGTATACTGAACCAATTTATTCCTCACACAGAGAGTAGAATGAAAGAGAGAGAATAGGAAGTAGGGCCTGGCTATTAAACCTCAAAGTTGACCAATAAGGATATACTTTTTTTTTTAACATAGCTGTACCTACTAATAATCTACAAACTTCCCTAACAATGACACCATTTGGGACCATGTGTTCAAATGCATGAGCCTATAGTGACAATTTCATTTCATTAAAATGACAAATATGTATCTAATATTTTAATTAAAATACTTTGCATACCAAGGACATTTTTAACAATATTAATAATTCCAAACTACCTACATGGTCTATCTTTGTGTTTTCATTAAAATCTTTCACTAGTGTTAATTTTTACGTGTTGATTTTGTTTCCTAAAATATAGCTGGATTAATTTGTTGTCTCAGACTTTGGTTTGATGTAGTTTGAGCACAGGTTTTTTGTTTTTTTGGTTTTTTTTTAACATAAGATCATCGGCAACTTCTATTTCTAATTTAGATTTGTTGGTGGTGTGTTGGAGTTTAGTGGTTAACATAATTGCTTTCCAGTTGGGATTTGTCTCATCCCTTTATTTTGCTGTTTTGCTCTAGATTTCTTGTAGTATGTCACATTCATTACATAATTGAACACAAATGATAAAAATTGGAAGCAATTAATTTTTAGTCAAAATAATGAACACATTTGAAGAATTTTCTTGTTCTGTCCATATTGTAAAAAGTGATAAATAGCAAATGCCAAGCTATAGTGTGTTTAAAATTACAGGTTTTTTAAATACTGTAAATAAATAATGAACGACTATTCCTTGGGTCTTTGCATTAGTTATATCTATGTTCTGTGTTACTGTTGACAAAATGCCTCACAGAATAAATGAAGAAAACTTAATTGATGCTAACAGACTGAGGGAGATTCATGATAATAGAGAAAATATGTTAGAACTATACTACATTGTGGTAAGTCAGAAAGCATAGGTTATATCATAATCAGGCATGGGCTATAACCTTCAAAATCCCAATCAATGTCTTTCTTCTGCCGTGTTGTTTCCACTTCTTAGAAGTTCTAAGAACTCTCCTAACTTTGTCAATATCTAGAGTCAACTTTTCTACCACATGGGCCTATAAGTGATATTTCTCATTCAAATCACCCACCTTTAAAGGCATTTCAGAGATCATCAGGGATGTCATTACCATTATGGTCTTATGATACTAGGCATAGTTGGCAGAAGAACTTTAATTTTAAAGAAGGAGTTATTAGATGTTTCTGTGACATTGATGCTTGTTGCTTGATTTCAGCATTTGTTTTTCCTGAATTGCATTGCTGTCTCTTTTGGCAACTCCTGACTGGAAAGCAGATTATCTAGCTGTGACAGGTACTCTAGTTGCTGACACTATCATTATCACAGGGTGTTAATATATATTATCTCACTTCTACAAGCAAATAGAATTCATAGGCAATGGGAACATGGCTATTTCCTCTTAGATTTTGAGGGATAGTCTGACAATTGGAGCCTCTGAGATAAGAACTAGGTAGAAAATTGCCAGAAGTGTGAAGTCACCACCGAAGGTACTCACTAGGCAATGCTAATCTGAACCATGCATTAATGCCATACTGTGAGCACAGCATAGTAGAACATGCAGTGTGCAATGTGAGACCAGACTACCTGTAAATATCTGGCTAGAATCTGTAGCAACTTAGAGATGATCTGCATCCAGTGCAACCACATGAATAGTGCTATGTGGAGCCTAAAACTCACTCCTGATCAGGAGTGTGGAAGGCAGGATATGAATCAGCAGTAATTATTTACAATTTGTAAAATTTGATATTTACTGTCTGTCCTGCTGTGTTTCAGATTAACATGGAACTTGCTACTACTTTCTTGTTTCTCCCTTTTGGCATGCAAATATCTACCCTACTGTTATGTTTTGGCAACAGATATCTTGTTTAATTTTTCAATCTCACAGCTGGAGGTGTGTTTTCTTTAGATGAATCATAACTCCATCCTGACCCACATCTGATTTAGACATTTAGATGAGCGTTTAGACTCTTTAGTTGATGCTGAAATGAACAAAGACTACATAGACTATTGGGATATAGAATAAGTATTCTTAGTCTACCCATGCTTTTTTTAACAATGTCCACAAGACTGGAAAATTTAAAAAGAACACTAGGTAATTTTCTTACAGTTTTGTAAGTTCAGAAGTACAAAATTAAATATCAGATTCAGTTATCTGGTAAGGGCTACTTTCACCTTCTAAGATACATCTTGACTTGAAACCATCAGAAGAAAAAATGTAGTCTTCTCACATAGTAAAAAAATGAAGCTTTTTTTTTTTAAAAAAAAAAAAAAAACAAGGCCCTTGATGTTATACACAAAGGAGATGCCTCAATAGCTTTAATCATTTCCTGAAATCCTCACATATTTAATATTCTTTGTGATGCTGAGATCAAGCCTGAGGCCCTGCACATGCAAAGCAAATGCTTGATCATTGAGGTGTAGCTCCACCCTGAGGCAAACACCATAATATATCACTGTAGAGTGCTGTGTTATACAGTGCCCTAAAGGTGTCGCCGGTTTCCGCCTTCCACCTTCCCAATGGTGAGTGCTCTCGGGAGTAAATAACTCCTATTGGCTGTAGGCGAGGATGGTGGCTTGCTTCCGCATCCTAGGATCTATGGGCGATGTCCACGTGGCTTACTGGGACTGGAGGCCCAGAGGGTATTTAGTCACGAGCAGGATTCCCCCTGGGGGCAGTCGTCTAAGAGTGAGGGTGAGAGCGAGTGAGTAAAAGATAAGATTTCCAAAAGGCCCATATAAAGCTGCAGAGAGAAGGATTCGATTTTGCGTCTTCCTTGCTGGCGAGGTTGCAAGCGACATTTGGTGCCGAAACCCAGGAAATCAGAATAAAACTCGCACCAACAAGCGACAGGATTCAGAACTCTCTGAAGTCAGGGGGTGCACCGGTAAGTCCCAGGTAAATTGGGATCCGCAATTAGAGCGGGGTAGCTCCAGCCTATAGATAAGGCAGAGAAGAGGGAGCTCACTGACGAGTGAGTGTAAACTCTTGCAGCTGTGGACGCACGGCAACCTCACTGACGAGTGGGTGTAAAGGATGTAGCTGCGGGATGTAGAAGGGCGACTCCTTAATAATCAGATGGGAATATGTTCAAAAACAGGCTTCGGGGCCCCCAACCTCAGGGCCCACAAATATATGGGGCAGTAGAGATCAGAAGGAGGAGCCAATCCTGGAACGGTGGGTAACACTGCGCCACCTGAAAGACTGTGGAGAGCCACTATGGACTCCACAGGGCTGGACCTCCGTGCCACCACCAGACTCATATTAACTCCTCGAATGGGAGTTCAGGTGGTGGAGTCCAATTTTTCAGGACCACTTAACCCTGATACAGTTGGCCTGCTGATAGGACAGTCATCATCAGCCCTCAGAAGTCTAAGAGTTCTTCCAGGAGTTACAGATCCAGACTATACAGGAACAGTGATGATAATGGTGGAATCCCTGAAAGGGGTTACTGCTGTATCTCCACGTGATAGAATAGCGCAATTAGTGATTCTTCCTAGCCAACAAGGCTGCTACCCTGCTGCTCAGAAAGAAAGGAAAAAAAGAGGGATTTGGGTCCAAGGGCATGGACTTGACATTCTTGTCCGTAGAGCTGGATCAGCGACCCATACTAACCTTAACAATAGAAAATAAAAGGATTCTAGGACTGTTAGATACTGGTGCTGACAAAAACATTATAGCAAGGAAGGATTGACCCTCTGGGTGGCTGGTTCAGGCCTCCTCACAAACCTTACAAGGCTTGGGGTACGCCAATGCTCCTGAAGTTAGTGCAAGGCAACTTTCCTGGAGAAGTGATGAAGGTCACTCAGGTAGAATACAACCATATGTGCTTAATTTACCCATTACACTCTGGGGGAGAGACCTATTAAAAGACATAGGCTTTAAGCTTTGCAATGAATATTCACTGACATCCCAGGAGATGATAAAAGACATGGGATTTCACCCAGAATTTGATTTAGGAAAGCACTTGTAGGGTAGGAAGGACCCTGTCATGCCTCAATATAGAGTGCCAAGGCAAGGATTGGGTTTTTCATAGGGGCCACTGAAGATGGCATTCCCATCACCTGGAAAACTGAGAAACCTGTATGGGTCCCTCAGTGGCCCTTGTATTTAGAAAAATTGAAAGCAGCCCAAGAACTAGTGCAGGAACAGCTAGCACAGAAGCACATCATACCCTCTACTTTGCCATGGAATACACCTGTATTGTGATTAAGAAAAAAATCAGGAAAATGGAGATTATTGCATGATTTAAGAGCTATAAATAATCAGATGCAACTTATGGATCACCAGAAAGTGTGGGCAGGAATGGGAGCTCTGGTGAGCCTGATGGTGCTGATATTCTTAGTTTGCCTGTGTTACATTTGCTGTGTTAGGTTCCTTCAATGTCGCAATGCAGCCATGGTTGTCCAAGCATTTTCAGCCATTGGAGTCGGTCAATCCCCCTAAGTTTGCTTGGCCTTCCTAAAGGAGAAGCCTTAAGAATGTTTTGCAGGATGCGAGGCTTAGCACTGCACATGAGTACTCTGGCTTATGGGAACTCATGAGGAGTATGTCTGGTTGCACGCAGGTTGACACCCAACTGCCTGTCTCTGTGAAAAGGGTGTGGGATGGGTCAGGGATTGTCTGGGTGGATGACACCCGGAGCGATGCCTGTGCATGTTCCTTTAGCACTTCAGAGACTAGACCTCTGCTTCTGCCTGCCTTTTTTCTTAATACAGAAGGGGGATCTGTAGAGAGCCGGAATAAAGCTGCAGAGAGAAGGATCTGGTGTTGCGTCTTTCTTGCTGGTGAGGTTGTGCGCGACATATCACATTGGCAATTAAGTTGAAATATTAAATTTTAGATACAAAACATTCAAACTATACAAAATATTAAAAAATTAAAGTTATGAGGTAGGAATAGAATGTGATGATATGAATATTGAGTCCTCCAAAGTTGACTTATTGCCCCCTAATGATTGATGTGATATTAGTAGGTGTGAGCTGGGTATGTAGTTAGATCACTGTAACAAAGCCTTCCTAAATGTAGTTGGTAGTCTCAGAAGGATAACAAGAAAGATTTTATGCTCATTGTGCTACTATCAGGACTAATATTCTAACTACTGATAAAGCCCTAGGATAAGTTCCTAGGGGCTCAGTCAATTTAAGCTGAATATGTCAATCATATACACTGAAAAGGTCTATGGTAATGAAGGGAGAATTTCTAGAAATATAAAACAAGAGAAACCAAAACCCAACTTAGTTAAGAGAAAGTAAAAAAGGGTTAGGTTGTCAGATTTAGGGTTGAAAAATGGATAGGTAAATATAAAAACCATAAAGAAAATGAGTGCCTAAAATTTAAAATAAAATAGCTGTGAAATTAGGTTACATTACTGTAATAAGTGATATAATAAGATAATTCTAAACTAAGTATGTTGGGACATTTAAAAATTACTGAGTATATAGTAAGACATGAAACAAATGACATGAAATAAAATGACAAATTAAAACTTATTTAGTGATATTGATGTCTTCAAACAGAGTTTATAGAAAAAAGTTTGTAAAGATAATGAATATATAAAATTTCAAAAGAACTAATAGATTATGGAGATAAGCTAATTGTAAATTTCTTGAAATCTTTTTATACATTGTTAATTTATCACAATGTTAATTTTATCATAAAGCGAATATAATTTAGTTATTAATTAAAAGGGAAGTAAAGTAAGGAGCACATAAGGTTTTACCAGCATAACCAATAAGTTTAATAAACATACTAATTTGGTGATATAGCTGACTATGCATTTGTCTTAGATTCAAAGATGTTGATCATAGTTAAATAACTCAAAGAAGGGCTGTGGAGATAGATGATTCTATTCTGAGATGCCTGCCACATAAGCATAAAGACCAGAATTGAGATCCCCAGAACCCATGTGCTAGTAATCCCAGCTTTGGACCTGGGGAAGAGACAGGTAGATACCTGAAGTTTACCAGCCAGCCAGAAAATCCAAATAGATATTTTCTGTGGGCAACAGACTATCTTAGAAAAGGTGGAAAGTAGTGCTTGCTTCGGCAGCACATATACTAAAATTGGAAAAATACAGAGAAGATTAACATGGTTCCTGTAAAAGGATGACACCCAATTTTTTGAAGCGTTCTATATCTTAAAGAAAAGGGCAAACTTACTATAAAGGTAGACCTATCAGAATAAATCCTGACTATTCAATGGAAACAATGAAAGCAAGAAGGTCTTGGTCAGAAGATATACAGACACTTAAAGAGCATGGCTCCCAACCTAGGCTACTATACCCAGCAAAATTAACAATCACCATAGATGGAGTAAACAAGACATCCCATGACAAAGTCAGACTGAAACAATACGTATCTACCAATCCAGGCATTCAGAAAGTATTAGAGGAAAAACTCCAACCTGAGGATTCCAGATATACCCATGAAACCACAAACAATCAATAATCCCACTGAAAAAAAGCCCAGAGGAAGGAAATACAAACAAGCTACCACCAAAAATAACAGGAAATATCCATCAGTGGTCACTAATATCCCTTGATATCAATGGACTCAACTCACCTATAAAAAGACATACACTAACAAAATGGATACAAAAACAGAAGCCATCCTTCTGATGCATGCAAGAAACACACCTCAACCATAAAGACATACACAGGCTCAGAGTAAAGGGTTGGGAAAAGATTTCCCAGTCAGATGGCCCTAAAAAACAAATTGGTGTCACCATCCTAATATCTAACAAAGTAGACTTCAAACTAAAATCAATTAAGAGAGACCAAGATGGACATTACTTATTCATCTCAGGAAAAATTGGTCAAGAGGAGATTTCAATCCTGAATATTTATAGCCTTAAAATAAGGGCACCTATCTATGTAAAAGAGATACTACTAAAGCACAAATCCCTCATCAATTCTTATACCCTAATAGTGGAAGACTTCAATACCCCACTTTCACCCTTGAATATGTCAACCAGACAAAGACTCAACAGAGAAATAAGGTGTCTAGCAGAGGTTATGATGCAAATGAAGTTAATAAATATTCACAGAAGTTTCCACCCAATGTAAAGGAATATACATATTTCTCAGCACCACATGAAACTTTCTCTAAAATTGACCACATAGTTAGTCATATAGCAAATATCAAGAGATACAAATAAGTGGAAATAATCTCTTGTATCATATTGGACCACTAGGGCCTAAAATTAGAGTTCAAAAATATCAAAAATCACAGAAAGCCTACAAAGTCATGGAAACTAAACACCACTCAACTGAACTAACTCGGAGTCAAGGAAGAAATTAAGAAAGAAATCAAACTCTTCCTAGAATTTAATGAAAATGAATCCACAACATATTCAAACTTGTGGGACACAATGAAAGCAGTCTTAAGAGGAAAATTCATAGTACTCGATGTCTACATGAAAATCCTAGAGAAAATCCACACTAGAGAACTAGCAGCGCAGCTGAAAGCCTTACAACAATTAGAAGCAAACTCATCTAGAAAGAGTATACAGCAGGAATTAATCATACTTAGAGCTGAAACCAATAAAATTGAAACAAAAAGAACAATACAAAGAATCAATGAATCAAAGAGTTTGTTCTTTGAGAATATCAACAAGATAGATAAACCTTTATCCAAACTAACCAAAAAGCAGAGAGAGAATATCCAAATCAACAAAATCAGAAATGAAAAAGCGGGGATAACAAAGACCCACAGGATAACCAAAGAGTTATCAGGTCACACATTGAAAATCTATACTCCACAAAAATCAAAAACCTAGAAGAAATGGACAGCTTTTTGGATAGGTACCATTTACAAAAATTAAATGAAGACCAGATTGAATACCTAAACACACCCATCACCGTAAAGGAAATTGAAGCTGTCATTAAAAGCCTCCCAAGTGAAAAAAAGCCCAGGTTCACATGGTTTCAATGCAGAATTCTAGCAGACAGTCAAAGAATTACTACCATTACTCGTCAAACTGTTTCACACATTAGATGCTGAAGGAATTTTGCCAAATTCTTTTTATGAGACCACAATTACCCTAATACCCAAGCCACTCAAAGACACAACAAAGAAGCAGAATTACAGACCAATTTCCATCATGAATATTGATGCTAAAATTCTCAACAAAATTTTGGCAAATCATATGCAATAATATATAAAATAGAATCCACCACAATCAAGTAGGCTTTATCTAGAAATGCAGGGATGTTTCAACATAGGAAAAACCGAAAATATCATCCATCCTATAAACAAATTGAAAAAAAAATCATATAATTGTATCCTTAGATGCTGTAAAAGCTTTTGGTAAAATCCAACACTCCTTTATGATTAAAAGCTCTGGAGGGATCAGGAATACAGGAAAAAAAATATCAAACATAATACAGGTGATGTACAAGAAGCCAATAATCAATATCAAACTTAATGGAGAAAAACTCAAAGCAATTCCACTAAAATCAGAAACTAAACATGGCTGTCCTCTCTCCCCTCATCTTTTCAATATAGTTCTTGAAGTTTTAGCTCAAGCAATTAGAGAAAGAAAGGAGATTAAGGTGATACAAATTGGAACAGAAGAAGTGAAATTACCTTTATTTGCTGATGATAAAATTGTATATATAAGTGACCCACAAAATTCTACTAGGAACGTCTACACCTCAAATAAACCTTCTGCAAAGTAACAGGTACAAGATTAACACAAAGAAATCAGTAGCCCTCCTATGTACTAAAGATACAAGGGCTGAACAAGAAATTAGGGAAACATCAACTTGTATAATAGCTGCAAATCCCATCAAATACCTTGGAGTAACTATAACCAAAGATGTAACAGATCTATTTGACAAAAAATTTAAATCATTGAAGAAAGAAATTAAAGAGGATATAGAAAATGGAAAGATCTCCCATGTTCCTGGATTGGTTGGCTCAACATAGTAAAAATGGCAATTCTACCAAAAGCAATCTACAGATTCAATGCACTTCCTATAAAAATCTCAACACAATATTTTACGGAACTTGAAAGAATAATACTCAACTTCATTTGGAATAACAGGAAGCCAAGGTTGCCAAAACAATTTTGTTCAACAAAAGAACCTCAGAAGGCATCACCTTGCCAGACTTCAAGTTATACTATAGAACTACAGTAATAAAAACAGCCAGGTACTGGGTTATAAACCGACTTGTAGATAAATGGAATCAAATGGAAGATCCCAATATTAACCTGATAATCTATGACACCTTATCTTCGAAAAAGAGGCCCAAAAAATTCAATTTAAAAAAAATAGTATCCTTAATAGATGATGTTGGCATAGCTGGATGGTAGTGTGTAGAAAAATGCAAATAGATCCAAGCCTGTCACCCTGCATAAAACTCAAATCCAAGTGAATCAAAGACTTCAACATAAACTCAGCAACACTTAACTTCATAAAAAAGAAAGTAGAAAATACCCTCCAACAAATTGGCACAGGTGACCACTTCCTAAATATATTACCAGTAGTACAGACACGAAGAACAACAATCAATAAATAGGATCTCCTGAAAGTGAGAAGCTTCTGTAAAGCCAAGGACATAGTACATAGGACCAAACAAGACAGCTGACAGAATGGGCCTACCAGTGACAGAGGACTGACTGGTCCCTAAAATATATAGAGAACTCAAGAAACTAGAGCCCAAAACTTTGAATAACCCAATCAAAAATTGGGGTTCAGGACTAAAAAGGAAATTCTTAGCAGAAGAATTACAAATGGCTGAAAGGCACTTGAAAAAGTGCTCGACATCTTCAGCCATCAGAGAAATGAAATTAAAAACAACTTTGAGATACTGCCTTACAGTGTCAGATTGGCTATAAGATAAAAGACACAGATGACAGCCTATGTTTGAGTGGTTGTGGAGCAAGATGAACACTCCTCCATTGTTGGTTGGAGAGTAAGTTTGTTCAGCCACTCTTGATGAAATTTTATGTTTTCTCAGAAAACTGGGAATCCATCTCCCCAAGGATCCAGCAATACCGCTACTGGGCATATACTCTAATTATGCACATTTGCACTCCAAAGGCATTATCTCAACTGTGTTCATAGCAGCATTATTTGTAATAGCAAGAACCTGGAAACAACCTAGATGCCTTTCAACTGAAGAACAGATTAACAAACTTGGTATATCTACACAATGGAGTACTACTCAGGAGTAAGATAAAAATGATATTCTAAAATATGCTGAAAAATGGATGGATCTGGAGAATATCCCCTTGAGTGAGGTATCACAATCCCAGAAAGATAAGCAGGGGATGTACTCTAAAAAAAAAACAAACAAACAAAATAGCAAAAAGCAAAGCATGTCCAAGCTACAAACCACAACCACTGAACAGCTTGGGATCTGAAACACCTTGGACTGACACCTTGGATCCCATTCCCTCTAGAGGAACACCTGTATAAGTCTTGATGTTTGGGGGAGGAAACTGGATCTGCCAGGTGTGGAGACTGAACTGAGCAATATTGGAACTTGTGTCCTCCTGGCCATGCTGGGGAGGAGATGGGGAGATGTGGAGAAGAGAGAGTGCTTACAGAGGGTTGGAGGGGGAAGGGACCTTGAACAAGGATATATACATGGATAGAAAATGTGCCTTTATTCATAATAAAAAATTAAAAGGAAAAAATAGCAATTAAAATCCAGGGCTTTGTTATTTCTGTCCTTGAAGCAACTGAAAACCATTTCTAATTTTCATGTTTAATGATGGTTTAGCTACTTAACAGGGTTTGGTAACATGGAAAATTTCATGAGTGACTTGAACTAAACTATGTCAAATAATTTGCATTTGAAGAACCTTCCTCAAGCAGGAATATTCTTAAACTCCATTTGTAGAAACTGTGAGGTATGATGTTGAAAGGTGCTTCAGCTAGATTTGTATTTACAAAAGTTCAGAGATTCATCATCGACAAAAGTAAATGACTATGACCCAAATTCTAACAAAGATTCTTTTAGGAAGTTCTATGATTTGGAGAATGGAAAGTTAACAGCAATTAATAAGAACCCACAATCATCTACTAAAGGTAAATGAATATGATTGTTGATGAGCTTGTGGTAGAGACAATGACTCCAGAGAGGTACAGTAAGTGGGATCCAGGGACAAAAGTAACTAGGTCTGACATAGTTCTCTAAATCACAGCTGCTTCTCTATGGTTAAGGAGAAAAAGTTCCTTATGGGAAACAGCAAAGGCTCTGTGGAGTGATTTGGACAAAGTGCTCTGAGTGTGTTACTTTGGGGAAATAATCAGTCATGTTTTTTCATGATGGTGCAAGGTAATAGCTTCAGGTTATTATTCACCTGGAGGGGTTTAAATTTCACAACAGTGGATTTTTTCTCCCACTTTTTACTGGAATAATGAAAAAGTAAAATTGTCATTGTAAATGTCTATTTTCTATTTTGCTAAATTAGATAGAGGCATTTAAAAACCCTAACCCTAACCCTAAATTAGATAGAGGCATTTAAAAACATTTAACCAATTCTCTTTGAGAATTTTCAGCCTACAAAACCATGGAGGACTGATAGCAAGCTTCTATTTATAACATTTTATTCTGAATTATTTTTTCTGACCATATGTAGCCATGGCTTTGAATTCATGAAAAAAACATAACTTCGGAAGAGAATTGAATTATGATCTGCTTAACAGTTAAAGAAAAGGTATACAAAAGTTTGAGTTTAAAATGTTACTTCTATCTGGACTTCTGTATTAAAAGATCATTGTATTTATTATGTCTGACTAAACTGCATAAATTTTAATAAATTTTCCTACCATCCAAACACAGATTATAAGCATTATAAGCAGACATATGAAATTAGTTCTAAATACCAAATAAATTTAATTAGAATGTTGAACAAAGTGCTTCAAATGATTAATGTAGTCAGTGTTTTAGTTTTATTGCTGTTAATTATTTTTCTACATCTCTATCATCTTTTCCCATTGCTTATTTCTTTTTGTGGAGTATAGGAAGAAGAAAAAAAGAAATTTGAAGACATTTCTTTTCATCTCAATGAGATAAAGAAGATAATAACAATTAATTTAGATTATTTGATAGCTATTAAGATTCTTGAAAATAAATGTATAGAAGATATTGTTGACTCAGTTAAACAGATAAACTTGAGTAAATTGCATGAGAGTAATTCACAGTGCAAGCTTTGGTTTAGCTATCCAGGATCATTTTCTTTTTACTCATCTTTCTTTTTCAATAAATGCAATGCCATGAGGCTGATTATTCAAAGGAGAGATGATGTCACCACTGAAGAACAGACAGGAGAAGAGAGAACCAAAGAAACATCATTTGACCACCATGAAGAAAAAGTTGAACATTTTGTCTCTTTTAATTATAAGCATACATGGAGGAGTCAATACAATAGTATAGGGTGTTTGTGTGTTTCATTGTAGTAGACACTGTAGTTAAGCTGCTTTTCT
The DNA here is from genome assembly GCA_004025045.1 of Sigmodon hispidus. NCBI lineage: Eukaryota > Metazoa > Chordata > Mammalia > Rodentia > Cricetidae > Sigmodon > Sigmodon hispidus. The sequence continues at coordinate 3,968 of PVIH01011248.1, read as the reverse complement.
ATGTGAGATCAATGTTAAGACTGGTGGAGAGTCATTCTAAATTAAGTGCCCATAGGCATCTACTTTAAAGATTTTTCAAACTTATTATTACAATGGTCTCTGTAATGGCTTGTGACATCTAAAGTAGTAGTAGTAAGAGCAAAGATGAGGTGTCTATCCTACTCAGATGGAGATGATTAAATTCCCTGGGGGGAAAAAATCAAAATCCTGTTCTTATTAGAGAGAACAGAGTATGACTTGAATAATTCACAGGCTATCAGCACAGTTAATATTCAGAACAGACATAAAAGCATAGAGACATGTGGGATGACATTTCCTAATCAGATGAGAATGATATCTCCCAGAAGTCAGTTAAGAGCTTATATACATTTTCCCCTATAACCTGGACACCAGCATTTGGATGAGGCTCTATGGAAAAGTTCTTCTATTGAGGAAGACTATACTTGGTGAGAAACTTGCCCATTTTGACACATCTAAACTTGGTCCAGAAGCAAACTGGATGTAAAACAGTCACATATAATATAACATTATTAAGTATATTTCTCCTACTGTAATATTAGAATTTTAGAATACAGAGAGATGAATAAGAAGGAAACAAGATAATTCCTACTTATTTATTTTCAAAAAGGAGTCTTGCTGAAGGCCCTGTGCCTATAGCTGCACTGCTCCATGCCAGTGGTTGATGTGGGAATGTCTTTCTGTGTGCTGTGAATATCATTCTTTAAATAAAGGGACTGTTTTGGCTATGGCAGGCATAGAAGTAGGCAGGAAATTGGAGTATATGTAAGAGAAGGAAGGCAGAATCAGGAGACACAAGATCCAGTCACCAAACAATCAGCATGTAAGGTAACACCGGTGAGCCATGGGCCATGTGGCAGTACAGATTAATAGAAATGGGTTAAATTAGGATGACAGAGCTACCTAGCAAAATGCTTGAGACATAGGGCAAATAGCATGTAATTAATGTAAGTGTTTGAGTCATTTTAGAGGCCTAAGCAACGTTGAGTGGCTAGGCTCCTGGGATTGCAGGTCAGTGGGTCTGGATCTCTGACCAGATGGGCCCAGAAATCTTATGTTACAAGTGTTCACCTGCGAAGCAGACCAGAATCTCTGGATGCTTGCTGAGTGCCCTAGCAATAATAGGTAAAATCAAATTTCTTGAGGAAATCTGCATACAGAGATCAGGACTAGACTCTCCATAGACGGGGAGCTGGGACTTGAAATTGAGAGGACTTTTGTGATGAGAGTACAGCTATACTGTGTATGTGTGAAAAATTAAACATGTCTAGTGCTAATTATTTCCTGCAGACAGCAGACATGCAGGAATACAAAACTATTCCCCATTGTCTGAATTTTATTACAATTATTTCCAAATTGGTTGATGTACTGCAGATAGATTTAAAAATTTCCCAACATCATAATAAATAGCAATATATTCAATTGAGTCTATAAAAAGGGAAATGAAGAATAAAAGCATTTAATTGGATTCTAATCATTTTATTTACAAACAATGTTATTTTAATAATTATTTTCTTATAAAGTCTTTCTTCACTTAACAATGCATTATGTACATTTTATCTCTTGCATTTTATGCTGCTTTGGGCTTTGCTTTGTGAGATATTTTAGAAGACATGATTTTTCTACTATGTCAGTGATTTGTTTCTTCCTAGAATTTCAGCACCTTTGGTTAATGAACCTAAGAGCATATTTACTTAAGAATAGATGCTTTATTTTACTATAGAACAGCATGTGAATTCTAATGTCAGGTTTACATCAAGAAAAAATATCTTGTAAAAGAAAATGATGAGGGTGCTGGCAATCATTGAACAGATGATTGAGATGCAGCTTTGACATGATAGAGTGAGAAGTTTGAAGGAGGCAAACTGCTGTGGGTGGCTTTGCTTGAGGTTCAGGATTCCTATCTACTCCCTACCTCGTTTGTTAATGGTAGCTTCAGGAGAGACACTGCTTTTGGACAGAGAAGGTGACATATTTTGAAGGTTAAAACTATTGCTTATTGTGTCCCTTGTACTTTTACAGGTCCATTTCAGTAACCACCTTGCCCTTTCGTATCAAGAAGGGTTTCTGCTTATGAAGTTGTAGCAATTTGTCTTTGGACCGAAGTTCCTTTACTTGCTTTAGGAAAGCAATAAAAAAGACCCATCATTGAAGCCATAACTTTAAAATATAACATTTGGTGCATTGAAATAACTGAACAATATATGCTGGCTTTAAATTTAAGACTGGGCAAAGGTGACTTTGAAGCCCCATTAAAAGTTACTCTGTCCCTATCGGTACATTTCTGCACTTGGCATGTATTTTTTGAATGCTCTCATTCACCTTTGCTTGCCTTTCAAACTTTATCTCAGAGGTGACCACTCTTTCCTTTTGGGAAGCCTTACTCTCCTGCTGACTTTGCATGCTGCTTCTGTTCATGTATAATTGTGGCTCTTACCAGCTAGAACCGCTTTGGTTCCGTAAAATCTGTTTAGTATTTCTGCTGTCATTGAAGGCTATTGTTATGCCTTTCAAGCAAAGCATTTGGGTTGTACAGGTGGCAGGCATCACACACTGTGTTCTTTTGTGTATGGGGTGATTTGCTGCTCTTTCAGTTTTTCAGTGGACATAGTGTTTTGAAGCTGGAGAAGGAGACTTTTAAACTTTTCTTGGATTTTTGCTTGTAAAGACAGTAGTACTAACTTGTCTCTGGTGCAGACTTTTGTTACTTGATGAAAAGTCATTAACATGGGTATTTCACTAATAAAAATGTTTTAAAAAATAACATCAGCCTTGATCTTACTTGGCAATAGTTAGAAACCTGGAGATGGAGAGCCAATTGTCTTCAACAGTGTAGTCCATGGTAAGTCTATTATGCTTCAGTAGAAGGCCAAATATTCAAGTTTACACAGGCAATACTAATATGACTTAGTGAATAAAGAGAAAAAAATACCAAGAGAAGCCACAGTTGGATGGGTAAGGATGGATCTTGGATGAGTGGAGGAGGAGATGTATAGAATCAAAGACATATGAAATTCCCAAAAAAACTAATCACAAATAAAATTAAAATATTAATGCCCATTGTTCTTAGAAAGTATTCTAAAGCTAAGCCTAATAGGAAGCAGGTGATTTGCAGCAAGATACCAATAGGTTTCTTCTTTAATTACATTTGACTTTTTAAAAATTATTTTTCAAAATCCCTTCTCCCACACACACTGTCATTTTCTCTTCTCCCCATTACTTTATCTCTTCCCGAGGAAGGGCAGGAGATCCCAAGGTCCCAAGGTGGCTTAGTTCAGATATCAACAGTTTTAATTCAGCATTAAAATACAATGGAAATTTGGCTGGACTGAGCCCTTGAAGGTTTGAGAATATGTATGTCTATAAATATGTGACAATAATATTATGATAGGGTTATGTTCTCAGTACAAACACTTTCTTGAAGAAAAAGTGCTTTTTAAAAAATACTATTTATTTTAGATATCCTTGATAGATCATGGCACTAATGAAAGGAATTGTTGTTAAAAAATAAAAGGTGAATATGAAACTTAAAGACTTATTTTTTTATTCTTTTTTTTCTTTCCTTCTTTATTTTGTATTTATCAAGAAAAAAAGACAGTAAAAAGAATTTAAAATGCGGAAAAGTTAACAATAACTATATAGAGGATAAGAATCATAGGCATGGCTTATCAAGGGTGGAAATACAAATAAGATTGCTACACATATATTTTCTTTGGGTTCATCTTTCCTTCTGAATTTTTTTTCCATCCCAGTATATCCTTATTCAAGGTCTCTTCCCCCTCCCAACACATCTGGTCATTTTTCTTCTCTGCAACTCCCCATCCCCTCCCTGGGCAGGGAGCAGACAGTCCTATGGTCCCACTGACCCAATAATGCTTAGATCAGTTTCCACTTCTGGCCAAATCCAGTTCTTTCCCCCCTCCCTCAAGAGTGAGTCAGGTGTTCCTATA